>CM061752.1:192005651-192310390 GCA_030979885.1 Lolium multiflorum | reverse complement strand
AATAAATCACAAATGATGTTCTCTAATTGATTATGCAATAATATAGTCAGGTTATTTGCATGATCATGGACTAGATCAAATAAAATAGCTATGTAGTTAATTCTAGCACCATTTAACTTGAAATTCAAATTTAATGAATAGTATGAGAGCTACTCTCTCATTTAAATCTTGATCCTAAGTAATATAACCAGGGGGAATGACCTAGGCTAAAGAACCCTTGATAAATATTACTTAGAGATTTTAATGCATTTAAAAATAATAGTATAATAACATGTGTAGTGTAAAACCTTAATTAAATTATACTCACATATAATAGATATGAAATGTTGACTTAGGTCAACCTATATTTCATACCTGATTATTATATGATGAGATTAAATCTTATTATGAAGTAAAGAGAAGAAATGAAGTTTCCCTAAGGACCTACATATTAAAAATTAAGAAATAGGAATAATGAGAGGAAATTATTTTTCTATTAAATAAGAATTCATACAATAAACTCACCATGCCATGTTTGATTGATAATAGGACTAGAGTGTGAACTCTTTGAGTGTTCCTTAGTTTAGCATGTGAGTTTGGTTTAGTATTTATACCTCGTATTCGTATATAGACGCTAGTAACGAGGATTACCAAGAGGAGGAGGCCTACTCCCAAGAAGAGGAAGAGAACTTTGATCACTACTCAGCCCAAGGCAAGCTAACCCTTGCTAAATACAAATGCTTAGCTCTACAAGAGCAAAGGCATCATCACACTTTACTTTTATGTATTACCTATCCCATGTTTTTACTTAATTTTACTTTGGCTTATTTATTTCAAAGTACTTTTTGATTTATGATTCACTTGGTCTAGAATAGAACAATACTTGGGTTAGATGAACACAAATCAAAGTTAGATTAGCACCCCTCATTTAGTGGCTATTGCTAATCAATTAAAATTTGACTACTCTAGATGGGAACAAGTGATGTTGATATGAAATTGAAACCTTGGGAATGATGGTTCATTCCAAGGAATGACTTTGAAGGTGAATATGACCAAGAGAAGATGGTGATTTTTGATATAAAACTGAGATGGGTTTGAATGCGATACCTTTCCAATTATACAAGTACCCCCACAATACCTGATTATGGGTAGGGCTTAACTAGAAACTTGTGTATTTTAGTATGGGTTCCCTCTAAACAAGCATCATAGGGGTTACGCTGAGGCTGCCTCCGTATGTGAGAAATGATGTGAATATGAGGTGAATGTACGACCCAAGCCCTGTGCAGTTCCCGGGAGTTGGTTTTCACCGGGAGGCCAAGCTCATGGGGAGAGGTGCCTATACTAGGACATATAAGTGAAAGGTTATGGTTGATGATCCGCGTACTGAGTTACGATGATTCGGGGTTATCCTCGACGGATGTAATCAAAAGTTGTGGCACAAGAGTACAACCTCTGCAGAGTGTTAAACCTATTCGAATAGCCGTGTCCGCGGTTACGGACGGTTGGAAAGGCCATACTACTTCCGTTATCAGAATTTATGTTGCAAGTTGAATGGTGATTTGGGATTGAATCACAACTGAGTTGTGGGAATGACACTAATGTTCCCACTTGAGATAGTCTATTTGATTCAAGCATCTTTACTAAATGTTTATGAAATAAACTTGGCTTTATGCAAATAAACTTAGAGCTTAGTACCCCTTTACTACAATACATTATGCTTTACCTTAGTATTAGTTTGCGAGTACTTTAAAAGTACTCATGGCTTTGCCCTGGCTATTCAAATGCCAGACTATGAAGAGGAGCAACAGTATCAGGATGACGGACAGCAGGACGTCTATGATAACTAGGATCGTCTTCTAACGTCAAGCGTTGCCTGTGGAATTATGAGTCCACTACTACTACTACGCTTCCGCTACTTATGTGTGATGTTGAACAATCTATTTGTGTAATATTGGATCATGTGATCCCTTGATGTAAGACCTTATGTGTTGTAATAAATGATGACTCTGAACGACTTACTATTATATCTCGCAAAAACAATCTTCCTGGGATTGCGATGTATGATATGATAGGGCATCCGGACTTAAAAACCCGGGTGGAGACGTCCCCGGCATCCTCGAGGCGCGGCCGCCCTTCTACGAGCCAGCGTCGACTCAAGGTATGAATCCATGTGGTGCCTTAGATTTATTGTTCTTCTCTTATGATTATTTTGAGCCGAACATGTGTGCTCTTTCTCTGAATATATTGCTTGAAAAGCTTACCAAGTTACTTAAATTCACTTCGTTCTTAATCTTGCGAGCTAATATTGTTATTTTTAATGAACGGTGGTGTGCGCAAGCAGAATTATTTGTGGGTGTGTTGAGCTGTTAGGCATAAGTCGAAATCCTCATCTAAACGAGGCCTCAGCTTAACACATAAAAAAGGTGTTCAATCTCGCCCACAATACCCTCTTCTTTCCTCTCCCTTTATTGGAACTTGTTTTGCACACAAGGAAAGTGGCACGTGTAATGTGAGTAAAACCCTCTTAGCCAAAATCATCTACGAGCAAGATTTTCTATATTGTAGATGCCCCAATTGACTCTCATCCCCAAAGTAGTTTTTTTATGTCAGTATAGACTTCTTTACTGGATGTATACTATCGTACATGGCATGCATTTGCCTAATGAGCAGCATTGTATTGCTATTCTAGCCAACCTGATCGATATGTCAAGCTTCATGCACGAGATGCCATGTTTAATTTACTCCCTCGCTCTGATCCATATTTCTTGATGTGAAATGAATGTGAATCGGAGGGAGTACTTTTCTTAGATAGTACTATATCATTTCAAAAAAAGTACTACTACATCACAAATGCATCAAAAGAGTACTACATCACAAGACCACCACGGTTGTACTAGTAGAGTTTAATGCTGAACTTCCAAAGGGATTAAGATTACACATATGAACTTTAAACATGACCAGGAGCATGAGGGCCAGCAGCAGGGGCGTTGACGTGGAGCAAGCTAGGCAAGACGTAATTCTGGAGGAAGAGGCCATATGATGCGTACTTGGCCTTGGTTGCAGGGCGGTGTTTCCCCCTATGTACTTAGGCCTACACCCATCGCATGTTGGATCAGGCTGTGGATGTCCTTCTAGAGAAATTTGCCACATAATGGGCAAAATAGCTCCCCGCGCATGCAGAAACGAATTTCACCACCCTTCAGCCGCTTGAGAACATAGCGGCTTTTCCGGTCCCTGCGCACCTTGTTGTTGTCCATGTCATCAGAATACTCCTATGAATTATTAAGTACTACATAATCAGGTTTTTTATGACAGATCGAATAAATACTCCACTAACATAATCAAACCTTAGAAACCCTAAAATTAAATGTGTAGAACAAGTAAATGGCAGAAGAAATCGTAATAAATCATGAGAAACCCTATGAACAACCATGAACATTAGCCACAACAATTGCAAGTCCACTAAGTATGAACACATAAATTGATTATATGACTACATGGCAGATTAGTCGAAATTAAACTAGAATCTGATCTTACGAATCGTAGAATCAATTACATCTACAAGAACAAGGTAGGATATCAAATCAATCAAGAACCAGGCTCGTGCAAACCATGTGAACAGCAATATGACACAAAGAGGGTTGGGACAGTTTCGGTAAAAGAGAAGTACCTCCTCGTCATCACCCTCAACATCCTCCTGGAACTGAACGTTTGGGCCGAAATCGTCGAAGGGGTCGAGGTTCGCGTCCAGCATCGGGCCTAGGAAGACCTCGCCGTGGTGGCCTGCAACGCCGTGCACATCTTCGGCGGGATAAACAACGTTGGTATCCACCTTCTGCTCGACGGCCAGGACGCCCGTTTCGACCGAGGTCGAAGAACCAGACAAGCAGAGGAGACGAGCGGCATGGGTGCCCGGTGAAGCCTCACCCGTCGTGACGGCCAGGACGCCCATTTCGACCGAGGTCGAAGAATCCGACAAGCAGAGGAGACGAGCGGCCTGGGTGCCCGGTGAAGCCTCACCCACCACGACGGCCACTACCGTAGAGGCATCCTCTGCGTGGGCGGTCGCCTATTGCTCCGCCTCGTATGCAATACCTATCTTCATGCTGTTGTGGTTGGAAACGGGAAAGTCGATGCCTCAGAGGTGCGGTGAGTGGATGGGGGTTTTCACAGTGTGGGGGAGGCAAGTTGGGGGAGTGGAGAGGACGAGCTCGCGAGAGATGATGAGGCCGATTATGTTATAGCCTCCGACTCCCTGTATCCAGTAGTGGACGCGTGAAGTCATGCATGTACTCGACTTTCCACTTTCTGGGAGACGTGTACGAAACTTTTTTTTGGACCATTTAACTTCATGTGGGACTCATGTATACCAATACTTCCAAACGTCATAAGTAATTCAAAATCATTCAGAATAATATGAGACCTTAACATTTTATTTTTTGTGTCAGATATTGTCTATGAAAAATAACATCCTTCAAAAAATAAATCCCCTATGCCAATCCGATCATGCCCGTCTACTCCAACTAGCTTCCTCGAGTAATTTGTCACCTTACATTCTTAAAATGAACCAAAATTTGGCACAGGGGTGCATCATCACATGGAAAATGATGTTACCATTCTGTCTTCCCATTTTTTTTTTGAATTTTTCAAAATTGTCATGCCCTAACGGAAAAAATGTACTCCTTCTAAGAAGCATGTATCAGAATGGCATTACCAAAACCTAGGGGTGGGGTGGGGGGAGGGGGGCACATGGTGGTGTGATGATACATCACATTTGGACCACACAACACCATTTGGACCAACCAAAAAAAAACACCCTACACAAACCCTGGTCAAAACTAGTTTGACCAATATTACAAAAGTTGTACGGAGTACATAATTCAGAAACCGTCAGAAATATACGAAGCATTCAGGAGTCCCCAAAGTCAGTGACTTTGAGTCACTTACAACTGTGGTCCACATATCAGTCACCCAAAGTCATGGCAAAGTCAGCTTGGCAAAGTCACCGACAGACAAAGCAAGCAGTGAACAGACAACTCCGTAGCACTGAAAAGACATCTCACAGAAAAGGCTAGTACTACCTTTTCTTCCCGGATAAGCAAAAATAGCTGATCGGTACTGACGAAATGCACCAGGTCCGCAATGTACTCCAGCTATAAGTGAAGCATGCCTACCACTGAAGAGGAAATTCAAGATTCCACCAGATCCCCATATCACTCTTTTGCATAAAACACGGACATATCTTTTGCACAATTCACCACTTGTTGGTCTAATCTATCGCAGCTTCCATCAGTTGGTCATCCAATTAACGATTTAACGGATTAGAAAAATAAGCGGTGGAATTAGAAGTACTAGTAGCGAAATGTGCAAAATATACCGCCCTTCCCGAGGGGGTTTGTCCAGAAGAGGGCCGGATGACAATGTCCCGGGTGCATCCAGAAACGAGAGGGGTAGTTTCTAATACATGTAAGAAATTATTTTACAAAAAGGTACATATTAAGTAGTACAACTATTAGTACAGTACTACTATTTCGAGGGAAAATGCCATGTCGTGCGACCTCTAATCAATGAGTAGAAGTTGTAGGTGCGCCTAACATGCATTGCTGAAAGCTGGTTCCGCTGGAATTTGAGCTCAGCCGGGGCGGATTCTGCGAAGTTCGCCCGACGTCACTCATGTATCCCACCAAACTGCTCACTTCTTTCAATGTCTCTTCTCTTTCACTGCAGCTCTCCAACATCAGGTGCATCAACTTATCTTGTGCCTTCTGCCTCTCGAGAAGGGCAAGGATGGCGATGTCAGCATATTCAAGGTTCAACTTTTGGAGCTGTACTTTATCCTGAAGAAGGATTTTGTACTCTATATCAGACTTGTCTCTTTCGAGGCACACAGTCTTGAGTATGCTGCTGGCTTTCTCCGCTGATGCAATGTTCCTCTCTTTCTGCTTAATCAGCTCGTTCTTCAACATATCGCGCTCATTGCGAAGGCTGCAAATGAGCTCCACAAGAGTTTTCGAATTCTTCTTCTTGGCAGCCAAATCGTCTCGGAGGCGATCACACTCTAAGCTGAGCTCCTCGTTTTTTTCCATCAAGATGGCGACAGTGGTGTCGATAGTCGGCGCCGCTTCCTTCAGGGCGAAATCATCGGTAGCAAGTAAGCGCAAAAAGAAGAAGAAGAAGAAGAAGAAGAAGATAACTACACAGTGCTTGGTGCTACCTCATTTCGCCGGGGTAGGGCCGGGTTGAAATCATCGGACGACGATGATTCCTTGGTCGTGGAAGTTGGTGCAGTAGGGGCGTCGTTGGAACTTCCAACCCTTTAAGATGTATAACCATAGAGACTCTTAAAGAGCTTGAGCCCGGGCAAGAAGAAACGAAAGTACATGGCGAAGGAAACTAACCCGGTGAGCACAGCACGGACGCGTTTCGGCGGCGGCGGCGGCGGCGACGGCGAGCCCACTTGGTTTCTGGAACCGTCTCTCGAAATTTCGAGCCGGCGTTTTTTATCCGCGTACTTGACCGCCGGCGACCTGAAGTTTGAACACATTAATTGCTGGAGGAGAGAGCGACGAAAGAAACGAAAGTACATGGCGAAGGAAACTAACCCGGTGAGCACAGCACGGACGCGTTTCGGCGGCGGCGGCGGCGACGGCGAGCCCACTTGGTTTCTGGAAGCGTCTCTCGAAATTTCGAGCCGGCGTTTTTTCTCCGCGTACTTGACCGCCGACGACCTGAATTTTGAAGACATTGCTGGAGGAGAGAGCGACGAACAAATGTTTGTTAGGTGGAGAGAGGAAGAAAGTGAATGGAACGAGAGAGTTTAGCGTTTTGCCCTTATAGTCATAGTCGCTAACCGTGACGCGGGAAGGTTGGTCGTCGGCGTTTAATGGTCTCCCGCGTGGAAACCGAGGCGGCCACGAGGCAGCGGCTGGCCACGCGGCGTCCAGTCGCCTACGCCGCCGTAAATGAGGGTAGTTGCCTACCACCACCAGGTGACATGCACCTTTTGCATGTCACCGTGTGACATGCGGCCTAAATTCAAATTTAAAACATTGCGAAAAAAATCATGCATCCGGTGACATGCCCATGGCATGCCACCGATGAAGAGTTCCGTGCCATGCACTCTGGCACTCTGCGCCGTCTTGGATCAGAAAATGAGCGAAGAACGAGGACGAGGCACTAGTTCAAATTTAGGATGAAGTTTAAGTTTTATTTTGGTTTAAATTAGATTAGAGGGAGTAGTACTCTTACTTTATTACTCGTACTTGTGTTAATGTAGTAGTATTATTATGGTGGTGTACTTGCGTTCGTGTACTTGTTTCAGCTGTTTTGGTGAAGGAGACATGCATCACCTTTTTTGGTGATATATCTAGTCGTCATGTAGCCCTCTACCATGTACTATTTTTGCTATGAATATATGTGGTATTGATTGTCAAAAAAAAACCCCAAGATCCTGAAAAACTGTTGGTCTATCCCGAGAAACGAGGAGGTTTAAGGAAACGAGGAGTCCAGCGCGTGCGGAAGGAGCTTTAATCGTGCGAGCATGCAGGGGCAAAATGAGGAAACTAGCGATTACTTTCTCTCCTGCCAGTCTTATACCTTAATAAATGGGCAAACTGAGCACGTTGTAGCTAATCCTTTTATTAATTAAGCAGCTATATTAGTCAATAAGATTGCCTTATGTTTTTCCTCAGTTTTCGCCAAGCCCTTATTTGTAACCCGCAGAAGGAGCTCAGACGGGAGGATTCCAGTTTAGTTGACCGTTCCGTGCTGACGTGTGGGGCTAGTAGAAAGGGACCGCGTGGGACAGGACGAGACCGCGTTTGGTTGTACGTGAGCAGGAGCTGGGTTCTGTCTCTCTCGGCGCGAATTGGCATTTTTAAGAGCACCTTTTCCCCCTCTGTCTCTTTGTCTTTATTAACCAAATTAGTATCAAATCTAGAGAAGCTTGCATTTCTGTCTTTCTTCAATTATTTGTGCCTTTTGGCCCTCGTTGTTTGCCCAATATGGCAGCAAATCTAGTACTCCCTCTGGTCCATATGTATGTAGTTAAATCTAGAAGCAAATCTCCAGGGTAATGTACTCCGTACGACAAATTCGCAGTAATAGTAAATCGAGAAAACAAAGTAGGGCCAACAAAATATACTCCAGTAGAATAGGGATAGATAATAGGGATCCCTCCCTAGATAATAAGCTGCATACACAGCAGCCAACAGGTTCGAGGTTCTTCACAACACCATCATACTAACAACATAACAACAAGGGATCCCTAGCTAACAACAAAATAGAAGCTGCTTTGCAGCAGCAGCAGCACACGTCCAGGACTCCGCCTACCCCATCTGCCTCCACTTGTTGCTCCCCTTGGGAGCCTTGGGCTTGAGCGGAGGCATGCGCCCGGCGGAGATCTCCACCCGCTGGATGCTGCGGAGGTGCATGCCGAGCGCCATGTGCTTGGCGCGGAAGGAGTGGGGGTTCACCGACGCGCCGACCTTGGGGTTGGTGTTGCCGATGTTCTCGGCATGCGTGAGGAGGCAGTTGAAGTCAGTGCGGCCGAGCCTCCTAGTGCAGAAGGGGCACCTGTAGACACCCTTGGCGAAGTAGGAGACGTACTGGCCGACCTGCAGCCTCCGCAGCACCTGGCGAGTCTTGACGTCATGGTGCTCGTCGTCGCTGCCGACGTCGCTGCCAGACAGCTGATCCATATCAAACGGGAACTATTAGTGAATGAGATGCAACGATGACTAACGTGCATGATAACAAAGTAAGGAAAAACAGAGCCAGCCTCAGTTAGAGTGGACACGATTATATGTCTACAGGGATGGTGTTAGCGAACCATAGCTCATGCACAACAGATTTGTACACAGCAATGGTTCGCTGAACCCACTCTGTAAAAATTTGTGCCCAACGATTCATCATAGGCAAAGAAACAGATTCCAGATCTGATTTTGAACAGATTCCAGAATATTTGCAAAATTAAACGGTTGATATCTTTTGATTCCTGCATAAAATAACTGACTGAGATCCCATAAATTAACTGATTGAGATCCCATTATTACTTGCATAAATTAACCGAACGGCCGAACTCCAAATCTTAAACGAAATCAAGAAGGGATCAAAGCAAAATGGAATAAAATCGGCGCAAATATTAACCCAATACTCAACCATCTACAGATCGGCACTAATAGTTACTAGGGAACCAGCAAAAATAGGGTTCAAAAAGGAATGGGGAACAAAAAAGGGAGCAAACCATAGTTACCTCGTTCCATGGGTCGTCCATGAAGGTGTCGTAGGGGTTCGGAGGCGAGATGTACGGCACCGGCTCATAGGGGTCCCATCCCGGCGGGATACGACCGCCACCGGCGGCGGCGACGGCCTTTGAGGGGACGACGTCGAAGAGGGAGGCGTCGCGCTTGGAGCCGACGGCGTCATGGACGATGGGATTCGCATTCTCCATGTCCATCTCGCCTGCAGAGAGGGAGAGGGTTTTTGCTTTGGAGAAGATGATGGGACGTGAGAGGCGGCGTTGCATGAGCGAGTGAGAGTGACAGAGATAGTGCGAGGAGGCGTCTATAAAGGCGAGGGGTGGTTAATGCGACCCGCGTCCTACGCGTCCACCATTTAACGTCTGCACGTCTTGGGCTTCTGCAACGCGACACGCGTCCACGATTGCACGTCTTCGACTTCTGCACCGCGACTCGCGTCAGTACCCGTCAACAATTGCACGTCTTCCACTTCTGCACCGCAACACGCGTACTCGAGTCTAACCCTGGAAATTTAGATATACTCTCGAGTCTTATACTGTAGCATTTTTTGTGTGCTCGGTTTTCCCCTTGAGTACTAATACTGGCTAGTGCAATATACTCAGTTTTACCTCAAGTGCCTGGTCAACAGAGAGTCAACAAATGGGATTAACTAGTTAAATGAGTCAACAAATGGGATTATCAGTTCGTTTTCACGTGTTAAACTTGTCTAAATATTGGTCAAACCAAGGATTTGACCAAGATTCAAATGGGCAGAAAATTAAAAAAAAATCAGAAAAATGAAAAACCAAAGCACATAGTCTTCTTATGTCATATAGTAAGCATTAAAGGTGATAAACAAGGTCTAGACATATTCAAACCATACAAATCATGTATCTACCCCCTAACCCCTAAACTCTGTCTTATGAAGTCAAGCATGAAGAGAAGTGGTTTTGGGTTTCAAACATGGAAATTTCAAAAACCTCCCAAAAACTTTATTTTAGAGTGACTAAGAAGGATACATGCTTCCCTTTTCATTTTCATGTTTTAAACTTGTTTAAATCTTGGTCAAACCTAGGATTTGACCAAGATTCAAATGGGCATTAAAATTTAAAAATCAGAAAAATGAAAAACCAAAGCACATAGTGTTCTTATGTCATATAGTAAGCATTAAAGTTGATAAACAAGGTCTAGACATATTCAAACCATACAAATTATGTATCTACCCCCTAACCCCTAAACTCTGTCTTATGAAGTCAAGCATGAAGAGAACTGGTTTTGGGTTTCAAACATGGAAATTTCAAAAACCTCCCAAAAACTTCATTTTAGAGTGACTAAGAAGGATACATGCTTCCCTTTTCATTTTCATGTTTTAAACTTGTTTAAATCTTGGTCAAACCTAGGATTTGACCAAGATTCGATGGGCATCAAAATTTAAAAAAATCAGAAAAATGAAAAACCAAAGCACATAGTTTTCTTATGCCATATAGTAAGCATTCAAGTTGATAAACAAGGTCTATACATATTTAAACCAGACAAATCATGTATCTATACCCCTAAACCTTAAACTCTGTCTTATGAAGTCTAGCATGAAGAGAAGTCGTTTTGGGTTTCAAACATGGAAATTTCAAGAACATCCCAAAAGCTTCATTTTAGTGTGACTAAGAAGGATCAAGGCTTACCTTTTCATTTTCATGTTTTAAACTTGTTTAAATCCTGGTCAAATATAGGTTTGACCAAGATTCAAATGGGCATAAAATAAAAATATAGAAAAATGAAAAACCAAAGCACATAGTCTTCTTATGTCATATAGTAAGCATTAAAGTTGATAAACAAGGTCTAGTCTTATTCAAACTAGACAAGTCATGTATCTACCCGCTAACCCCTAAACTCTGTCTTATGAAGTCTAGCATGAAGAGAAGTCGTTTTGGGTTCAAACATGGAAATTTCAAGAACATCCCAAAAGCTTCATTTTAGTGTGACTAAGAAGGATCAAGGCTTACCTTTTCATTTTCATGTTTTAAACTTGTTTAAATCCTGGTTAAATCTAGGATTTGACCAAGATTCAAATGGGCATAAAATAAAAAAATAGAAAAATGAAAAACCAAAGCACATAGTCTTCTTATGTCATATAGTAAGCATTAAAGTTGATAAACAAGGTCTAGACTTATTCAAACTAGACAAATCATGTATCTATCCGCAAACCCCTAAACTCTATCTTATGAAGTCAAGCATGAAGAGAAGTGCATGGTTTTGGGTTTCAAACATGGAAATTTCAAAAAACTCCCAAAAAATTCATTTTAGAGTGACTAAGAAGGATACATGCTTCCCTTTTCATTTTCATGTTATATACTTGTTTAAATCTTGGTCAAACCTAGGATTTTACCAAGATTCAAATGTGCATCAAAATTCCAAAAAAATCAGAAAAATGAAAAAACAAAGCACATAGTTTTCTTATGTCATATAGTAAGCATTAAAGTTGATAAACAAGGTCTAGACATATTCAAACAAGAAAAATCATGTGTCTACCCCCTAACCCTAAACTCTGTCTTATGTAGTCAAGCATGAAGAGAAGTGCTTTTGGGTTTCAAACATGGAAATTTCAAAAACCACCCAAAAGCTTTATTTTAGAGTGACTAAGAAGGATCCATGCTTATCTTTTCATTTTCATATTTTAAACTTGTTTAAATCATTGTCAAACCTAGGATTTGACCAAGATTCAAATGGGCATAAAATTAAAAAATCAGAAAATTGAAAAACTAAAGCACATAGTCTTCTTATGTCATATATATAGTAAGCATTTAAAAGATGATAAATAAGGTCAAGACAATTCAAATAATACAAATCATGTATCTACCCCTAACCCTAAACTCTATCTTATGAAGTCAAGCATGAAGAGAAGTGGTTTTTGGTTTCAAACACAAAAATTTCAAAAACCTCCCAAAAGCTTCATTTTAATTAGACTAACTTATTAATTATGAAGGATCCAGGATTGATTACCTTTTCATTGTCATGTTTTAAACTTGTTTAAATCTTGGTCAAACCTGGGATTTGACCAAGATTCGAATGGGCATAAAAATTAAGAAAAAAATCGTAAGAATGAAAAACCAAAGCACATAGCCTTCTTATGTCATATAGTAAGCATTCAAATTGATAAACAAGGTCTAGACATGTTCAAACTAGAAAAATCATGTATCTACCCTAAACTATGTCTTATGAAGTCAAGCATGCATGAAGAGTGGTTTTGGGTTTCAAACATGAAAATTTCAAAAACCTCCCAAAAGCTTCATTTTAGAGCGACTAATAAGGATCGATGCTTACCTTTTCATTTTCATGTTTTTACTTATTTGAATCTTGGTCAAATCCTAGGTTTGACCAAGATTTAAACAAGTTTAAAACATGAAAATGAAATGGGAAGTGTGTATCCTTCTTAGTCAGTCTAAAATGAAGCTTTTGGGATGTTCTTGAAATTTCCATGTTTGAAACCCAAAACCACTTAAGACAGAGTTTTTGGTTAGGTGTAGATACATGATTTTTCTTGTTTGAATATGTCTAGACCTTGTTTATCAACTTGAATGCTTATGACATAAGAAGGCTATATATGTGCTTTGGTTTTCCATTTTTTTCATTTTTTCGAATTTTTTATGCCCATTTAAATATTGGTCAAATCCTAGGTTTGACCAAGGTTTAATCAAGTTTAAAACATGACAATGAAAAGGTAAGCATGAATCCTTTCTTAGTCACTCTAAAATGAAGGTACTTGAAATTTTTATGTTTGAAACACAAAACCCCAGTTCTCTTCATATGTTTGACTTCATAAGACAGAGTTTAGGGTTAGGGGTAGATATGATACATGATATTTCTGGTTTGAATATGTCTAGACCTTGTTTATCAACTTGAATGCTTACTATATGACATAAGAAGGCTATATATGTGCTTTGGTTTTTCATTTTTTTTATTTTTTTTGAATTTTTACGCCCGTTTGAATCTTGGTCAAATCCTAGGTTTGACCAAGGTTAAAACAAGTTTAAAAAATGGCAATGAAAAGGTAAGCATGGATCCTTCTTAGTCACTCTAAAATGAAGCTTTTGGGAGGTTTGTGAAATTTCCATGTTTGAAACCCAAAATCACTTCTCCTCATACTTAACTTCATAAGACAGAGTTTAGGGTTAGGGGGTAGATACATGTTTTGTGTGGTTTGAATATGTCTAGACCTTGTTTATCAACTTGAATGCTTACTATATGACATAAGAATACTATGTGCTTTGGTTTTTCATTTTTCTGATTTTTTTAATTGTTAAACCCATTTGAATCTTGGTCAAATCCTAGGTTTGAGCAAGATTTAAACAAGTTTAAAACATGAAAATGGAAAGCTAAGCATGAATCATTCTTAGTCACTCTAAAAATCTTTCGGTCTGCAGAAGAGTCGAATCTGCAATCAGTAGTTACAAAAGCGACCCACCTTAGGGATGGATAATAAGACTTGGGCAATATAAACGTTGATACTTACTTTGTGATACTAAAATATATGTATCTAGACATATTTCAGTTGTAGATACATCCATTTTAACATCAAGTAATATGGATCGGAGGACTAGCTAAAGAACAATGAGAGGCAGTGTTTCTCTCCCCCAGCCTACTTGGCGGAGTGGCCCTCCATCAGGACAGGTGGTGATTCCGCTTCTCTCGTTGGAATTCCTTATCCCCCAGCCTACTCGGCGACGTGCGCTCCTCAGTGACCTGCGCGAGGGCGCCTCGGCGACCTACGCAAAGGTGGCTGGACTCGGAGCGCATCGACTTCCTTCTGCGGTGCCTGGATTGGATCGACCATCCCGCGCGTGTCCTCCACCATATTGTTTTTCTTCAAGATGCTGTCATCCATCATCTTCTTCACCGCATCATGTTGGGTGTTGAGGCTCCCGTTGAGAGCTTGAACGCACCTGTTTGATAGCTCGACGTTTTCTTCGCGAAGAAAGCCGCACTCGATCTTAAGCATCAAATTCTCGCCCTTGAGCTTCTTGATGACAGAGTTCGTTTCCTCACTTGATGGAACGCTCACATCATGCAGCTTGCCCCGGCCGGTGACCTCGTCCTTCAAAGTATCGACATCATCGCGAAAGTTGGAGGCGAGTTCCACGAGAGTTTTAAGCTCATCTCTGAAACACGCCGATGCTTCCTGCATGGCAATATCATCAGTACCGAAACAAAGTGACGAGAGGAAGACGAAAATGTCCAATCAGTGGTAACCTCTAAGCGCAGGAGACAGGGGTTGAAGTCGTCATGAGAAGATGTCAGGGTGCGTCGTGGGGCACTGAGATATGTATAAAAAGGATTAATACGGAATAAAGAGTTGGGACCTCCGGGCCAGGAAGAATCAAGAAACATGGCGATGGAAACCAACCAGGAATCTTCGACCGCACGACTGACGCCGTTCCGAGACGAGCGCGAAGCAGGGCCTTCGTTTTCTGGCGGGCCCTTTCTCGCGGCCAGCATCTGGATAGACCGCCGGCGGGAACTCTCCGCGTCCTTGGTCAACACTAGATGGTGCTTCTTCAAGCGAGATGGTGGCCTTGACTTCGGAGGCATCGCTGGAAGTGGAAGGAGACTGGAAGTGAAGCAAGAAGGGGATGGAAGAAGTACTCCCCCCTATTAAAACCAGACAACCGTCTCCTGCCCTCGCTTCGAGCAACCTGGTCCGCCCATCCTAAATCAACGGCCGAGAGGGGGCTCCCTTGCGAACTGAGATCCAGTGACTTTACCCAACAGAAGTTACCATGAACTTTACCTATACGAGCCATCAGGTTAAGATCCAACGAACATGGTCGATCTAAAATTTGAAATTAAAATTTATGTAGCTCAGAAAAAAACAGAAAAACTTTACATTAAGACGTATTCTCGGAAAGTTCCAGTCCATTTAAAATATTAGTTTAGTTTAAGTTCGAAATTTGGATCAACCGCGAGCGTTGGATCTTGATCGAATGGCTCACGTGTGTAAAGTCGCATGGTGACTTCTCTTAGTGAAGTCACTGGATCTCAGTCCGCGAAGGGTCAGGACGCGGGAGCAGAAGCAAATGAATCGAGAGCGGTCCGGAGTATCCTGTCCGTCCACCGTAAATCAACGGGACAGAGCGGCTACCTTCTCTTCGAAGGCTCTGGCGCGCAACCCGAGGAATGGACATCTGTCGGCTAGTATAGAATTTTATAGCACGCCATTAATCGAGCTAGCAGTACTGTACTACTGACTACAACTCTGATGGACGTCCAAAGCTCTGAATAGTCAGGGGAAACAATGAATGCGAGCCAGGGTAGTACTACTGTAGTAGTGAAGCAATGGGGATTATCTGGAGCAAGTACGGAGTACCGAGTACAGTACTACAAAAGTGTTGTTCGTTGTTTTCGCAGTTCATTTTAGCGTAACGTCCAGGTTGTTGTCGAACCAGCTGTTAGATTTTGGGTAATTATTGTTAAGTTGCTGCTTCTTAATTAAAATTTATCAAAGTCATGTAGACTAGATCGATTTGTGAGAACATCCCAAAAGCTTCATTCATTTTAGAATGACTAAGAAGGATCCATTCTTACCTTTTCTTTTCATGTTTTAAACTTGTTTAAACCTTGGTCAAACCTAGGATTTGACCAAGATTTAAATGGGCATAAAAATTCAGAAAAAATCAAAAAATGAAAAACCAAAGCACATATATAGCCTTCTTATGTCATATAGTAAGCACTCGAGTTGATAAAAACTCTGTCTTATGAAGTCAAACATATGAAGAGAACTGGTTTTGGGTTTCAAACATGGAAATTTCACAAACCTCCCAAAAGCTTCATTCTACAGTGACTAAGAAGGATCCAGGCTTACCTTTTTCATTTTCAATTTCTTAACTTGTTTAAATCTTGGTCAAACCTAGGATTTGACCAAGATTCAAATGGGTATAACAATTCAAAAAAAACGGAAAAAAAAAAGTCTTCTGATGTCATATAGTAAGCATTCAAGTTGATAAACAAGGTCTAGACATATTCAAACCAAACAAATCATGTATCTACCCCCTAACCCTAAACTCTGCCTTATGAAGTCAAGCATGAAGAGAAGTGATTTTGGGTTTCAAACATGGAAATTTCAAAAACCTCCCAAAAGCTTCATTTTAGAGTGACTAAGAAGGATCCATGCTTACCTTTTCATTGCCATGTTTTAAACTTGTTTTAACCTTGGTCAAACCTAGGATTTGACCAAGATTCAAATGGGAGTAAAAATTCAGAAAAATTCAAAAAAAATGAAAAACCAAAGCACATATATAGCCTTCTTATGTCATATAGTAAGCATTCAAGTTGATAAACAAGGTCTAGACATATTCAAAGCAGAAATATCATGTATCATATCTACCCCTAACCCTAAACTCTGTCTTATGAAGTCAAACATATGAAGAGAACTGGGGTTTTGGGTTTCAAACATAAAATTTTCAAGTACCTTCATTTTAGAGTGAGTAAGGAAGGATTCATGCTTACCGTTTCATTTTCATGTTTTAAACTTGTTTAAACCTAGGATTTGACCAAGATTTAAATAGGCATAAAAAAATCGAAAGAAATCAAAAAATGAAAAACCAAAGCACATATATATAGCCTTCTTATATCATATAGTAAAAAATTCAAGTTGATAAACAAGGTCTAGACATATTCAAACAAGAAAAATCATGTATCTACACACCTAACCATAAACTCTGTCTTAAGTGGTTTTGGGTTTCAAACATGGAAATTTCACAAACCTCCCAAAAGCTTCATTTTACAGTGACTAAGGAGGATCCATGCTTACCTTTTGGCTTAAAAGTTTGAAACCAAAAACCACTTCTCTTCATGCATGATTGACTTCATAAGACAGAGTTTAGCTAGGGTACGTTAGGGGGTGTAGATACATGATTTCCTGGTTTGAATATGTCTAGACCTTGTTTATCAACTTAATTGATTGCTTACTATATGACATAAGAAGACTACGTGCCTTGGTTTTCATTTTTTGTTTTTTTTGAATTTTATGCTCATATATTTGAATCTTGGTCAAATCCTAGGTTTGACCAAGATTTAAACAAGTTTAAAACATGAAAATGAAAAGGGAAGCATGTATCCTTCTTAGTCACTCTAAAATGAAGCTTTTGGGATGTTCTTGAAATTTCCATGTTTGAAACCCAAAACGACTTCTCTTCATGCTAGACTTCATAAGATCAACATGGGGTAGATACATGATTTGTCTGGTTTGGATATACCTAGACCTCGTTTAACTTGAATGCATACGATATGACATAAGAAGACTACGTGCTTTTGTTTTTCATTATTCTGATTTTTTTGAATTTTGTGCCCACCCATTTGTATCTTGGTCAAATCCTAGGCTTGATAATGATTTAACAAGATTAAAATATGAAAATGCAAAGGTAAGCATGGATCCTTCTTAGTCACTCTAAAATGAAGCTTTTGGGAGCAAAACCACTTCTCTTCATATGCTTGACTTCATAAGACGGAGTTTAGGGGTTAGGGGGTATAGATACATGATTTGTCTAGTTTGAATATGTCTAGACCTTGTTTATCAACTTAATTGGCTTACTATATGACATAAGAAAACTATTTGCTTTGGTTTTTCTTTTTCCTGATTTTTTTCAATTTTGATGCCCATTTGAATCTTGTCAAATCCTAGGTTTGACCGAGATAATTTAAACAAGCTTAAAACATGAATATGAAAAGGGAAGCATGTATCCTTCTTTGTCACTCTAAAATGAAGTTTTTGGGAGGTTTTTCAAATTTCCATGTTTGAAACCCAAAACCACTTCTCTTCATATGCTTGACTTCATAAGACAGAGTTCAGGGGTTAGGGGGTATAGATACATGATTTGTCTAGTTTGAATATTTCTAGACCTTGTTTATCAACTTTAATGCTTACTATATGACATAAGAAAACTATTTGCTTTGGTTTTCTTTTTTCTGACTTTTTTTCAATTTTGATGCCCATTTGAATCTTGTCAAATCCTAGGTTTGACCAAGATAATTTAAACAAGCTTAAAACATGAATATGAAAAGGGGAGCATGTATCCTTCTTAGTCACTCTAAAATGTAGTTTTTGGGAGGTTTTTGAAATTTCCATGTTTGAAACCCAAAACCACTTCTCTTCACATGCTTGACTTCATAAGACAGAGTTTAGGGGTTAGGGGTATAGATACATGATTTGTCTGGTTTAATATGTCTAGACCTTGTTTATCAACTTTAATGCTTACTATATGACATAAGAAGACTATGTGATTTGGTTTTTCATTTTTCTGTTTTTTTTTTTCTGCCCATTTGAATCTTGGTCAAATCCTAGGTTTGACCAAGATTTAGACAAGTTTAACACGTAAATGAGTTAACTTGGATTTCCTACCCTTGAATCCATAGGAAACTTTGTTCTAATGCACTATTATAATCAACCGAGTTTTTACACCAACAGGTCTGTCACTTACGTGTGGTGCCCACGCTTGAGGTCCCACACTTCAGTGAGCACAAGTCACGTGCAATAGGTACGCAAACTCCCAGCCATCTTCTTTGTCAAGAGAAGACGCATCAGGATGCGTATTGGAAGTCTGTGGGTCCTTCTGGATCCTTCGGTTGTCCCTCTCACAAAAAAAATCTCTCTCATTCTCGGCCTCGCTCGACTCGCTCGCTCGCTCGCTCGCACCTCCTGCTCACTGACAAACCCTGCACAAAAGTCAACATCATCACCCGAAAAAGGGGAGACACCATAATTCTCTCCCTTCTTCTCTCCTTCCGAGTGATCCCTCTTCCTCCGAGTTTCACTCGACGGGCAAACACCCATGTGCTGCATAGTAATAATAAAAAGGTAGTACTCGTAGAAAAATCGATATACGAATCTATAATTAAATAGGTTAAACTAGGGTTTTGCCCAGTTCTACAGATCAAGGGTTCAAAAAAATCCAACTACGGGGTTCGAACAACACGATTCTAATCCAAGAATTTTTTCGACCTAGGTCACCCAAATGGCCTCAAACTATAGGGTTAGCATCTAGTGCAGTATGTGTGAAAATGTATGCACTATGTGTGCTATAACTTGTATGTCTTTCATATTTGAACCAAATTTGAATAAGTTTGAAATATTTGAAAAGGGGCTTTTGGCTTAAACGTTTGAAACCAAAAACCACTTCTCTTCATGCATGCTTGACTTCATAAGACAGAGTTTAGCTAGGGTTAGGGGGTAGATGCATGATTTTCCTGGTTTGAATATGTCTAGACCTTGTTTATCAACTTAATTGAATGCTTACTATATGACATAAGAATACTATGTGCCTTGTTTTTTATTTTTTGATTTTTTTAAAATTTTATGCCCATTTGAATCTTGGTCAAATCCTAGGTTTGAACATGGTTTAAACAAGTTTAAATCATGAATATGAAAAATTAAGCATCTATATATCCTTCTTCGTCACTCCAAAATGTAGCTCTTGGGAGGTTTTTTCGAAATTTCCATGTTTGAAACCAAAACCACTTCTCTTCATGCATGCTTGACTTCATAAGACAGAGTTTAGGGTTAGGGGTAGATATATACATGATTTTCTGGGTTGAATATGTCTAGGCCTTGTTTATCAACTTGAATGCTTACTATATATATATGACATAAGAATGTTATGTCCTTTGTTTTTTCATTCTTTTGATTTTTTATGAATTTCCATGCCCATTTGAATCTTTTGGTCAAATCCTAGAGGTTTGACCAAGATTGAAATGGGCATAAAAAATCAGGAAAAAATGAAAAAATGAAAAAACAAAACACATATATAGCCTTCTTATGTCATATATATAGTAAGCATTCAATTAAGTTGATAATTTTAAACAAGGTCTATACATATTCAAACCAGAAAAAAGCATGTATCTACCCATGCATATATATATAACCCTATACTTTTGTCTTATGAAGACGTCAAGGATGAAGAGAAGTGGATTTGGGTTTCAAACATGGAAATTTCAAAAACCTCCCAAAACATGTATATATCTACCCCTAAACCCTAATCTTTGTCTTATGAAGCCAAGCATATGAAGAGAAGTGATTTTGGGTTTCAAACATGGAAACTTCAAAAACCTCCCAAAAGCTTCATTTTAGAGAGACTAAGAATGATCCATATGCTTACCTTTTCATTGCCATGTTTTAAACTTGTTTTAACCTTGGTCAAACCTAGGATTTGACCAAGATTCAAATGGGAGTAAAAATTCAGAAAAATTCAAAAAAAATGAAAAACCAAAGCACATATATATATAGCCTTCTTATGTCATATAGTAAGCATTCAAGTTGATAAACAAGGTCTAGACATATTCAAAGCAGAAATATCATGTATCATATCTACCCCTAACCCTAAACTCTGTCTTATGAAGTCAAACATATGAAGAGAACTGGGGTTTTGGGTTTCAAACATAAAATTTTCAAGTACCTTCATTTTAGAGTGAGTAAGGAAGGATTCATGCTTACCGTTTCATTTTCATGTTTTAAACTTGTTTAAACCTAGGATTTGACCAAGATTTAAATAGGCATAAAAAAATCGAAAGAAATCAAAAAATGAAAAACCAAAGCACATATATATAGCCTTCTTATATCATATAGTAAAAAATTCAAGTTGATAAACAAGGTCTAGACATATTCAAACAAGAAAAATCATGTATCTACACACCTAACCATAAACTCTGTCTTAAGTGGTTTTGGGTTTCAAACATGGAAATTTCACAAACCTCCCAAAAGCTTCATTTTACAGTGACTAAGGAGGATCCATGCTTACCTTTTGGCTTAAACGTTTGAAACCAAAAACCACTTCTCTTCATGCATGCTTGACTTCATAAGACAGAGTTTAGCTAGGGTACGTTAGGGGTGTAGATACATGATTTCCTGGTTTGAATATGTCTAGACCTTGTTTATCAACTTAATTGATTGCTTACTATATGACATAAGAAGACTACGTGCCTTGGTTTTCATTTTTTGTTTTTTTGAATTTTATGCTCATATATTTGAATCTTGGTCAAATCCTAGGTTTGACCAAGATTTAAACAAGTTTAAAACATGAAAATGAAAAAGGAAGCATGTATCCTTCTTAGTCACTCTAAAATGAAGCTTTTGGGATGTTCTTGAAATTTCCATGTTTGAAACCCAAAACGACTTCTCTTCATGCTAGACTTCATAAGATCAACATGGGGTAGATACATGATTTGTCTGGTTTGGATATACCTAGACCTCGTTTAACTTGAATGCATACGATATGACATAAGAAGACTACGTGCTTTTGTTTTTCATTATTCTGATTTTTTTGAATTTTGTGCCCACCCATTTGTATCTTGGTCAAATCCTAGGCTTGATAATGATTTAACAAGATTAAAATATGAAAATGCAAAGGTAAGCATGGATCCTTCTTAGTCACTCTAAAATGAAGCTTTTGGGAGCAAAACCACTTCTCTTCATATGCTTGACTTCATAAGACGGAGTTTAGGGGTTAGGGGGTATAGATACATGATTTGTCTAGTTTGAATATGTCTAGACCTTGTTTATCAACTTAATTGGCTTACTATATGACATAAGAAAACTATTTGCTTTGGTTTTTCTTTTTCCTGATTTTTTTCAATTTTGATGCCCATTTGAATCTTGTCAAATCCTAGGTTTGACCGAGATAATTTAAACAAGCTTAAAACATGAATATGAAAAGGGAAGCATGTATCCTTCTTTGTCACTCTAAAATGAAGTTTTTGGGAGGTTTTTCAAATTTCCATGTTTGAAACCCAAAACCACTTCTCTTCATATGCTTGACTTCATAAGACAGAGTTCAGGGGTTAGGGGGTATAGATACATGATTTGTCTAGTTTGAATATTTCTAGACCTTGTTTATCAACTTTAATGCTTACTATATGACATAAGAAAACTATTTGCTTTGGTTTTCTTTTTTCTTTTTTTTCAATTTTGATGCCCATTTGAATCTTGTCAAATCCTAGGTTTGACCAAGATAATTTAAACAAGCTTAAAACATGAATATGAAAAGGGGAGCATGTATCCTTCTTAGTCACTCTAAAATGTAGTTTTTGGGAGGTTTTTGAAATTTCCATGTTTGAAACCCAAAACCACTTCTCTTCACATGCTTGACTTCATAAGACAGAGTTTAGGGGTTAGGGGTATAGATACATGATTTGTCTGGTTTAATATGTCTAGACCTTGTTTATCAACTTTAATGCTTACTATATGACATAAGAAGACTATGTGATTTGGTTTTTCATTTTTCTGTTTTTTATTTTTCTGCCCATTTGAATCTTGGTCAAATCCTAGGTTTGACCAAGATTTAGACAAGTTTAACACGTAAATGAGTTAACTTGGATTTCCTACCCTTGAATCCATAGGAAACTTTGTTCTAATGCACTATTATAATCAACCGAGTTTTTACACCAACAGGTCTGTCACTTACGTGTGGTGCCCACGCTTGAGGTCCCACACTTCTGAGCACAAGTCACGTGCAATAGGTACGCAAACTCCCAGCCATCTTCTTTGTCAAGAGAAGACGCATCAGGATGCGTATTGGAAGTCTGTGGGTCCTTCTGGATCCTTCCGTTGTCCCTCTCACAAAAAACAAATCTCTCTCATTCTCGGCCTCGCTCGACTCGCTCGCTCGCACCTCCTGCTCACTGACAAACCCTGCACAAAAGTCAACATCATCACCCGAAAAAGGGGAGACACCATAATTCTCTCCCTTCTTCTCTCCTTCCGAGTGATCCCTCTTCCTCCGAGTTTCACTCGACGGGCAAACACCCATGTGCTGCATAGTAATAATAAAAAGGTAGTACTCGTAGAAAAATCGATATACGAATCTGTAATTAAATAGGTTAAACTAGGGTTTTGCCCAGTTCTACAGATCAAGGGTTCAAAAAAATCCAACTACGGGGTTCGAACAACACGATTCTAATCCAAGAATTTTTTCGACCTAGGTCACCCAAATGGCCTCAAACTATAGGGTTAGCATCTAGTGCAGTATGTGTGAAAATGTATGCACTATGTGTGCTATAACTTGTATGTCTTTCATATTTGAACCAAATTTGAATAAGTTTGAAATATTTGAAAAGGGGCTTTTGGCTTAAACGTTTGAAACCAAAAACCACTTCTCTTCATGCATGCTTGACTTCATAAGACAGAGTTTAGCTAGGGTTAGGGGATAGATGCATGATTTTCCTGGTTTGAATATGTCTAGACCTTGTTTATCAACTTAATTGAATGCTTACTATATGACATAAGAATACTATGTGCATTGTTTTTTATTTTTTGATTTTTTTAAAATTTTATGCCCATTTGAATCTTGGTCAAATCCTAGGTTTGAACATGGTTTAAACAAGTTTAAATCATGAATATGAAAAATTAAGCATCTATATATCCTTCTTAGTCACTCCAAAATGTAGCTCTTGGGAGGTTTTTTCGAAATTTCCATGTTTGAAACCAAAACCACTTCTCTTCATGCATGCTTGACTTCATAAGACAGAGTTTAGCTAGGGCGTTAGGGGGTAGATACATGATTTTCCTGGTTTGAATATGTCTAGACCTGGTTTATCAACTTAATTAATTGATTGTTTACTATATGACATAAGAAGACTATGTGCCTTGGTTTTAAATTTTTCTGTTTTTTTTGAATTTTATGCCCATATATTTGAATCTTGGTCAAATCCTAGGTTTGACCAAGATTTAAACAAGTTTAAACATAAAAATGAAAAGGGAAGCATGTATCCTTCTTAGTCACTCTAAAATGAAGCTTTTGGGATGTTCTTGAAATTTCCATTTTTGAAACCAAAAACGACTTCTCTCTTCATGCTAGACTTCATAAGATCGACAGGGGGCAGATACATGATTTGTCTGGTTTGGATATGTCCAAACCTTGCTTGTTTATCAACTTGAATGCTTACTATATGACATAAGAATGCTTACCATATGTTTGAATTTTAAAAGCATATAGTCTTCTTATGTCATATAGTAAGCATTCAAAAGTTTTTCTTTGAGAGAGTAGCATGCATTCAAAAGTTGATAAATAAGATTTGTACATATTCAAACCAGACAAATCATGTATCTACACCCCCTAACCCTAAACTCTGTCTTATGAAGTCAAGCATGAAGAGAAGTGCTTTTGGGTTTCAAACATGGAAATTTCACAAACCTCCCAAAAGCTTCATTTTACAGTGACTAAGAAGGATCCAGGCTTACCTTTTCATTTTCATTTTTAAACTGCTTGTTTAAATCTTGATCAAACCTAGGATTTGACCAAGATTCAAATGGGCATAAAAAATCAGGAAAAAATGAAAAAATGAAAAAACAAAGCACATATATAGCCTTCTTATGTCATATATATAGTAAGCATTCAATTAAGTTGATAATTTTAAACAAGGTCTATACATATTCAAACCAGAAAAAAGCATGTATCTACCCATGCATATATATATAACCCTATACTTTTGTCTTATGAAGACGTCAAGGATGAAGAGAAGTGGATTTGGGTTTCAAACATGGAAATTTCAAAAACCTCCCAAAACATGTATATATCTACCCCTAAACCCTAATCTTTGTCTTATGAAGCCAAGCATATGAAGAGAAGTGATTTTGGGTTTCAAACATGGAAACTTCAAAAACCTCCCAAAAGCTTCATTTTAGAGAGACTAAGAATGATCCATATGCTTACCTTTTCATTGCCATGTTTTAAACTTGTTTTAACCTTGGTCAAACCTAGGATTTGACCAAGATTCAAATGGGAGTAAAAATTCAGAAAAATTCAAAAAAAATGAAAAACCAAAGCACTTATATATATAAGCATTCAAGTTGATAAACAAGGTCTAGACATATTCAAAGCAGAAATATCATGTATCATATCTACCCCTAACCCTAAACTCTGTCTTATGAAGTCAAACATATGAAGAGAACTGGGGTTTTGGGTTTCAAACATAAAATTTTCAAGTACCTTCATTTTAGAGTGAGTAAGGAAGGATTCATGCTTACCGTTTCATTTTCATGTTTTAAACTTGTTTAAACCTAGGATTTGACCAAGATTTAAATAGGCATAAAAAAATCGAAAGAAATCAAAAAATGAAAAACCAAAGCACATATATATAGCCTTCTTATATCATATAGTAAAAAATTCAAGTTGATAAACAAGGTCTAGACATATTCAAACAAGAAAAATCATGTATCTACACACCTAACCATAAACTCTGTCTTAAGTGGTTTTGGGTTTCAAACATGGAAATTTCACAAACCTCCCAAAAGCTTCATTTTACAGTGACTATAAGGAGGATCCATGCTTACCTTTTGGCTTAAACGTTTGAAACCAAAAACCACTTCTCTTCATGCATGCTTGACTTCATAAGACAGAGTTTAGCTAGGGTACGTTAGGGGGTGTAGATACATGATTTCCTGGTTTGAATATGTCTAGACCTTGTTTATCAACTTAATTGATTGCTTACTATATATATGACATAAGACGACTACGTGCCTTGGTTTTCATTTTTTTTGAATTTTATGCTCATATATTTGAATCTTGGTCAAATCCTAGGTTTGACCAAGATTTAAACAAGTTTAAAACATGAAAATGAAAAGGGAAGCATGTATCCTTCTTAGTCACTCTAAAATGAAGCTTTTGGGATGTTCTTGAAATTTCCATGTTTGAAACCCAAAACGACTTCTCTTCATGCTAGACTTCATAAGATCAACATGGGGTAGATACATGATTTGTCTGGTTTGGATATACCTAGACCTCGTTTAACTTGAATGCATACGATATGACATAAGAAGACTACGTGCTTTTGTTTTTCATTATTCTGATTTTTTTGAATTTTGTGCCCACCCATTTGTATCTTGGTCAAATCCTAGGCTTGATAATGATTTAACAAGATTAAAATATGAAAATGCAAAGGTAAGCATGGATCCTTCTTAGTCACTCTAAAATGAAGCTTTTGGGAGCAAAACCACTTCTCTTCATATGCTTGACTTCATAAGACGGAGTTTAGGGGTTAGGGGGTATAGATACATGATTTGTCTAGTTTGAATATGTCTAGACCTTGTTTATCAACTTAATTGGCTTACTATATGACATAAGAAAACTATTTGCTTTGGTTTTTCTTTTTCCTGATTTTTTTCAATTTTGATGCCCATTTGAATCTTGTCAAATCCTAGGTTTGACCGAGATAATTTAAACAAGCTTAAAACATGAATATGAAAAGGGAAGCATGTATCCTTCTTTGTCACTCTAAAATGAAGTTTTTGGGAGGTTTTTCAAATTTCCATGTTTGAAACCCAAAACCACTTCTCTTCATATGCTTGACTTCATAAGACAGAGTTCAGGGGTTAGGGGGTATAGATACATGATTTGTCTAGTTTGAATATGTCTAGACCTTGTTTATCAACTTAATTGGCTTACTATATGACATAAGAAAACTATTTGCTTTGGTTTTTCTTTTTCCTGATTTTTTCGATGCCCATTTGAATCTTTGTCAAATCCTAGGTTTGACCGAGATAATTTAAACAAGCTTAAAACATGAATATGAAAAGGGAAGCATGCATCCTTCTTAGTCACTCTAAAATGTAGTTTTTGGGAGGTTTTTGAAATTTCCATGTTTGAAACCCAAAACCACATCTCTTCATGCTTGACTTAATTTATAAGACATAGTTTAGGGGTTAGGGGTAGATACATGATTTGTATGGTTTGATATTTCTAGTCCTTGTTTATCAACTTTAATGCTTACTATATGACATAAGATGACTATGTGATTTGGTTTTTCATTTTTCTGTTTTTTATTTTATTTTTCTGCCCATTTGAATCTTGGTCAAATCCTAGGTTTGACCAAGATTTAGACAAGTTTAACACGTGAAAACGAATAAGTAAGCCTGGATCCTTCTTAGTCACTCAAAAATGTACCAATCGATAGATGTGTTAACTTTGCTTCATGGAAATAATAATGTCATGTAAATGAGTTAACTTGGATTTCCTACCCTTGAATCCATAGGAAACTTTGTTCTAATGCACTATTATAATCAACCGAGTTTTTACACCAACAGGTCTGTCACTTACGTGTGGTGCCCACGCTTGAGGTCCCACACTTCAGTGAGCACAAGTCACGTGCAATAGGTACGCAAACTCCCAGCCATCTTCTTTGTCAAGAGAAGACGCATCAGATGCGTATTGGAAGTCTGTGGGTCCTTCTGGATCCTTCGGTTGTCCCTCTCACAAAAAAAAACAAATCTCTCTCATTCTCGGCCTCGCTCGACTCGCTCGCTCGCTCGCTCGCACCTCCTGCTCACTGACAAACCCTGCACAAAAGTCAACATCATCACCCGAAAAAGGGGAGACACCATAATTCTCTCCCTTCTTCTCTCCTTCCGAGTGATCCCTCTTCCTCCGAGTTTCACTCGACGGGCAAACACCCATGTGCTGCATAGTAATAATAAAAAGGTAGTACTCGTAGAAAAATCGATATACGAATCTGTAATTAAATAGGTTAAACTAGGGTTTTTCCCAGTTCTACAGATCAAGGGTTCAAAAAAATCCAACTACGGGGTTCGAACAACACGATTCTAATCCAAGAATTTTTTCGACCTAGGTCACCCAAATGGCCTCAAACTATAGGGTTAGCATCTAGTGCAGTATGTGTGAAAATGTATGCACTATGTGTGCTATAACTTGTATGTCTTTCAAATTTGAACCAAATTTGAATAAGTTTGAAATATTTGAAAATGGGCTTTTGGCTTAAACGTTTGAAACCAAAAACCACTTCTCTTCGTGCATGCTTGACTTCATAAGACAGAGTTTAGCTAGGGTTAGGGGGTAGATGCATGATTTTCCTGGTTTGATTATGTCTAGACCTTGTTTATCAACTTAATTGAATGCTTACTATATGACATAAGAATACTATGTGCCTTGTTTTTTTATTTTTTGATTTTTTTAAAATTTTATGCCCATTTGAATCTTGGTCAAATCCTAGGTTTGAACATGGTTTAAACAAGTTTAAATCATGAATATGAAAAATTAAGCATCTATATATCCTTCTTAGTCACTCCAAAATGTAGCTCGATCTTGGGAGGGTTTTCGAAATTTCCATGTTTGAAACCAAAAACCACTTCTCTTCATGCATGCTTGACTTCATAAGACAGAGTTTAGGGTTAGGGGTAGATATATACATTATTTTCTGGTTTGAATATGTCTAGACCTTGTTTATCAACTTGAATGCTTAATTACTATATATATATGACATAAGAATGTTATGTCCTTTGGTTTTTCATTCTTTTGATTTTTTATGAATTTCTATGCCCATTTGAATCTTTTGGTCAAATCCTAGAGGTTTGACCAAGATTTAAACAAGTTTAAAACATGAAAATGAAAAGGGAAGCTTGTATATCCTTCTTAGTCACTCTAAAATGAAGTTTTTGGGAGGTTTTTGAAATTTCCATGTTTGAAACCCAAAACCACTTCTCTTCATGCTAGACTTCATAAGACAATTTAATTAGGGGTTAGGGGGTAGATACATGATTTGTCTGGTTTGAATATGTCCAAACCTTGCTTGTGTATCAACTTGAATGCTTACTATATGACATAAGAATGCTTACCATATGTTTGAATTTTAAAAGCATATAGTCTTCTTATGTCATATATATAGTAAGCATTCAAAAGTTTTTCTTTGAGAGAGTAGCATGCATTCAAAAGTTGATAAATAAGATTTGGACATATTCAAACCAGACAAATCATGTATCTACACCCCCTAACCCTAAACTCTGTCTTATGAAGTCAAGCATGAAGAGAAGTGCTTTTGGGTTTCAAACATGGAAATTTCACAAACCTCCCAAAAGCTTCATTTTACAGTGACTAATTAAGGAGGATCCATGCTTACCTTTTGGCTTAAACGTTTGAAACCAAAAACCACTTCTCTTCATGCATGCTTGACTTCATAAGACAGAGTTTAGCTAGGGCGTTAGGGGGTAGATACATGATTTTCCTGGTTTGAATATGTCTAGACCTGGTTTATCAACTTAATTAATTGATTGTTTACTATATGACATAAGAAGACTATGTGCCTTGGTTTTAAATTTTTCTGTTTTTTTTTGAATTTTATGCCCATATATTTGAATCTTGGTCAAATCCTAGGTTTGACCAAGATTTAAACAAGTTTAAACATAAAAATGAAAAGGGAAGCATGTATCCTTCTTAGTCACTCTAAAATGAAGCTTTTGGGATGTTCTTGAAATTTCCATTTTTGAAACCAAAAACGACTTCTCTCTTCATGCTAGACTTCATAAGATCGACAGGGGGTATAGATACATGATTTGTCTGGTTTGGATATACCTAGACCTCGTTTATCAACTTGAATTCATACGATATGACATATGAAGACTATGTGCTTTAATTTGTTTTCATTTTTCTGATTTTTTTGAATTTTGTGCCCACCCATTTGTATATTGGTCAAATGCTAGGCTTGATAATGATTTAAACAAGTTTAAAATATGAAAATGCAAAGTTAAGCATGGATCCTTCTTAGAAACTCTAAAATGAAGTTTTTCGGAGGTTTTTGAAATTTCCATGTTTGCAACCCAAAACCACTTCCTCTTCACATGCTTGACTTCATAAGACAGAGTTTAGGGGTTAGGGGGTATAGATACATGATTTGTCTAGTTTGAATATGTCTAGACCTTGTTTATCAACTTTAATGCTTACTATATGACATAAGAAAACTATTTCCTTTGGTTTTTCTTTTTTTCTGATTTTTTTCAATATTGATGCCCATTTGAATCTTGTCAAATCCTAGGTTTGACCAAGATAATTTAAACAAGCTTAGAACATGAATATGAAAAGGGAAGCGTGTATCCTTCTTAGTCACACTAAAATGAAGTTTTTGGGAGGTTTTTGAAATTTCCATGTTTGAAACCCAAAACCACATCTCTTCATGCTTGACTTAATTTATAAGACATAGTTTAGGGGTTAGGGGGTAGATACATGATTTGTATGGTTTGATATTTCTAGACCTTGTTTATCAACTTTAATGCTTACTATATGACATAAGATGACTATGTGATTTGGTTTTTCATTTTTCTGTTTTTTATTTTATTTTTCTGCCCATTTGAATCTTGGTCAAATCCTAGGTTTGACCAAGATTTAGACAAGTTTAACACGTGAAAACGAATAAGTAAGCATGGATCCTTCTTAGTCACTCAAAAATGTACCAATCGATAGATGTGTTAACTTTGCTTCATGGAAATAATAATGTCATGTAAATGAGTTAACTTGGATTTCCTACCCTTGAATCCATAGGAAACTTTGTTCTAATGCACTATAATAATCAATCGAGTTTTTACACCAACAGGTCTGTCACTTACGTGTGGTGCCCACGCGTGAGGTCCCACACTTCAGTGAGCACAAGTCACGTGCAATAGGTACGCAAACTCCCACCCATCTTTTTGTCAAGAGAAGACGCATCAGATGCGTATTGGAAGTCTGTGGGTCCTTCTGGATCCTTCTTAGTCACTCTAAAATGAAGCTTTTGGGAGGTTCTTGAAATTTCCATGTTTGAAACCCAAAACCACTTCTCTTCATGATTGACTTCATAAAACATAGTTTAATTAGAGTTTTAGGGGTAGATATATACATGATTTTTCTGGTTTGAATATATATGTCTCTAGACCTTTGTTTATCAACTTGAATGCTTACTATACATATGACATAAGAATGCTATGTGCTTTGGTTTTTCATTCTTTTGATTTTTTTCTGAATTTTTAGGGCCATTTGAATCTTGGTCAAATCCTTGGTTTGACCAAGATTTAAACAAGTTTAAAACATAAAAATGAAAAGGGAAGTCTGTATCCTTCTTAGTCACTCTAAAATGAAGCTTTTGGGAGGTTTTTAAAATTTCAATGTTTGAAACCCAAAACCACTTCTCTTCACATGCTTGACTTCATAAGACAGAGTTAATTAATTTAGGGGTTAATTAGGGGGTATAGATACATGATTTGTGTGGTTTGAATATGTATGGACCTTATTTATCAACAACTTTAATGCTTACTATATGACATAAGAAAACTATTTGCTTTGGTTTTTCTTTTTTCAATTTTTTTTTCAATTTTGATGCCCATTTGAATCTTGTCAAATCCTAGGTTTGACCAAGATAATTTAAACAAGTTTAAAACATGAAAATGAAAAGGGAAGCATGGATCCTTCTTAGTCACTCTAAAATGAAGCTTTTGGGAGGTTTTTGAAATTTCCATGTTTGAAACCCAAAACCACTTCTCTTCACATGCTTGACTTCATAAGACAGAGTTTAGGGGTTAGGGGGTATAGCTACATGATTTGTCTGGTTTGAATATGTCTACACCTTGTTTATCAACTTTAATGCTTACTATATGACATAAGAAAACTATGTGATTTGGTTTTTCATTTTTCTGTTTTTTTTTTTTTCTGCCCATTTGAATCTTGGTCAAATCCTAGGTTTGACCAAGATTTAGACAAGTTTAACACGTGAAAACGAATAAGTAAGGCTGGATCCTTCTTAGTCACTCCAAAATGTACCAATTGATAGATGTGTTAACTTTGCTTCATGGAAAAAATAATGTCATGTAAATGAGTTAACTTGGATTTCCTACCCTTGAATCCATAGGAAACTTTGTTCTAATGCACTATTATAATCAACCGAGTTTTTACACCAACATGTTCTGTCACTTACGTGTGGTGCCCACGCTGAGGTCCCACACTTGAGCACAAGTCACGTGTAGGTACGCAAACTCCCAGCCATCTTCTTTGTCAGAGAAGACGCATCAGATGCGTATTGGAAGTCTGTGGGTCCTTCGATCCTGTTGTCCCTCTCACAAAAAACAAATCTCTCTCATTCTCGGCCTCGCACTCGCTCGCTGCCGCACCTCCTGCTCACTGACAAACCCTGCACAAAAGTCAACATCATCACCCGAAAAAGGGAGACACCATAATTCTCTCCCTTCTTCTCCTTCCGAGTGATTCCTCTTTCCTCTCCAGGCAAACACCCATGTGCTGCATAGTAATAATAAAAAGGTAGTACTCGTAGAAAAATCGATATACGAATCTGTAATTAAATAGGTTAAACTAGGGTTTTGCCCAGTTCTACAGATCAAGGGTTCAAAAAAATCCAACTACGGGGTTCGAACAACACGATTCTAATCCAAGAATTTTTTCGACCTAGGTCACCCAAATGGCCTCAAACTATAGGGTTAGCATCTAGTGCAGTATGTGTGAAAATGTATGCACTATGTGTGCTATAACTTGTATGTCTTTCATATTTGAACCAAATTTGAATAAGTTTGAAATATTTGAAAAGGGGCTTTTGGCTTAAACGTTTGAAACCAAAAACCACTTCTCTTCATGCATGCTTGACTTCATAAGACAGAGTTTAGCTAGGGTTAGGGGATAGATGCATGATTTTCCTGGTTTGAATATGTCTAGACCTTGTTTATCAACTTAATTGAATGCTTACTATATGACATAAGAATACTATGTGACTTGTTTTTTATTTTTTGATTTTTTTAAAATTTTATGCCCATTTGAATCTTGGTCAAATCCTAGGTTTGAACATGGTTTAAACAAGTTTAAATCATGAATATGAAAAATTAAGCATCTATATATCCTTCTTACTCACTCCAAAATGTAGCTCTTGGGAGGGTTTTTCGAAATTTCCATGTTTGAAACCAAAACCACTTCTCTTCATGCATGCTTGACTTCATAAGACAGAGTTTAGGGTTAGGGGTAGATATATACATGATTTTCTGGTTTGAATATGTCTAGACCTTGTTTATCAACTTGAATGCTTACTATATATATATGACATAATAATGTTATGTCCTTTGGTTTTTCATTCTTTTGATTTTTTATGAATTTCCATGCCCATTTGAATCTTTTGGTCAAATCCTAGAGGTTTGACCAAGATTTAAACAAGTTTAAAACATGAAAATGAAAAGGGAAGCTTGTATATCCTTCTTAGTCACTCTAAAATGAAGTTTTTGGGAGGTTTTTGAAATTTCCATGTTTGAAACCCAAAACCACTTCTCTTCATGCTAGACTTCATAAGACAATTTAATTAGGGGTTAGGGGTAGATACATGATTTGTCTGGTTTGAATATGTCCAAACCTTGCTTGTTTATCAACTTGAATGCTTACTATATGACATAAGAATGCTTACCATATGTTTGAATTTTAAAAGCATATAGTCTTCTTATGTCATATAGTAAGCATTCAAAAGGTTTTCTTTGAGAGAGTAGCATGCATTCAAAAGTTGATAAATAAGATTTGGACATATTCAAACCAGACAAATCATGTATCTACACCCCCTAACCCTAAACTCTGTCTTATGAAGTCAAGCATGAAGAGAAGTGCTTTTGGGTTTCAAACATGGAAATTTCACAAACCTCCCAAAAGCTTCATTTTACAGTGACTAAGAAGGATCCAGGCTTACCTTTTCATTTTCATGTTTTAAACTTGTTTAAATCTTGGTCAAACCTAGGATTTGACCAAGATTTAAATGGGCATAAAAAATCAGAAAAAAACAGAAAAAATGAAAAACCAAATAACATAGCCTTCTTATGTCATATAGTAAGCATTCAAGTTGATAAACAAGGTCTAGACATATTCAAACCAGAAAAAGCATGTATCTACCCCTAACCCTAAACTCTGTCTTACGAAGTCAAGCATGAAGAGAAGTGGTTTTGGGTTTCAAACATGGAAATTTCAAAAACCTCGCGAAAGCTTCATTTTAGAGTGACTAAGAAGGATCCATGCTTACCTATTCATTTTCATGTTTTAAACTTGTTTAAACCTTGATAAAACCCAGGATTTTACCTATTTAATCATAGATTCATAGGTCGATTTTTTACTTTTTTATTTTTACTATGCAGCACATGTGTGTTTGCCCGTCCAGTGAAACTCGGAGGAAGAGGGATCACACGGAAGGAGAAGAAGGGATAGCAGTCACGGGGCCCCTCTTATTATTTATGGTGTATATCTTTTTTCTGGTGATGTTGACTGTTGTGCAGCGTTTGTCAGTGCGCAGGAGGTGCGAGGCTGCGAGCGAGCGAGTCGAGCGAGGCCGAGAATGAGAGAGATGTTTTTTTCTTTTTCTTTTCCGTGAGAGGGACAACAGAAGGATCCAGAGACGACTTCCACTACGCATCCTGGTGCGCGTCTTCTCTTGACAAAGAAGATGGATGGGAGTTTGCGTACCTACTATAGTACTACTACACAAGAACCATATACATGTCAAACTTTTCAATCATGACCCACATGCATTTTATGTATATATTCACAACTTTTAATGCATGCATGAAAACTCAGCAAAATATGTGCATTTTGGGTTGTCGCACATAAATGTGCTTTTACTTGTCTGCCACCAATCCAATTTTCATGTGAGGGGGAAACATGACACACGATGGACATTTCCAATGTTTCACGAATTAATTATCTCAATTTGCATCCATATATATATGCGCCTGGTTACTGAAAGATCGAACCAAAGGTGAACTTGAAACGTTTTCATTTTCATGTTTTAAACTTGTTTAAATCTTGGTCAACCCTTGGATTTGACCAAGATTCATAAAAAATTCAAAAACATAGTCTTCTTATGTCATACAGTCAACATTCAAGTTGATAAAACAAGATCTAAACATATTAAAAGAAGAATCATGTATCTACCCCCTAACCCTAAACTCTGTCTTTTGAAGTCAAACATGAAGATACGTGGTTTTGGGTTTACAAAATGGAAATTTCAAAAACCTCCGAAAAGCTTAATTTTGGAGTGACTAAGAAGGATACATGCTTACTTTTTCATTTTCATGTTTTAAACTTGTTTAAAGCTTGGTCAAACCTAGCTAGCTAGGATTTGACCAAGATTCAAGTGCGCATAAAAAATTCGAAAAAACCCCCAAAAATGAAAAACCATAACACATAGTCTTCTTGCGTCACATATATTGTAAGCATTCAAGTGTTGATAAACAATATCTAGACATATCAAACAAGAAAAATCATGTATCTATACCCCTAACCCTAAATTTGTCTTATGAAGTCAAGCATGAAGAGAAGTGGTTTGGGTTTTCAAACATGGAAATTTCGAAAACCGCCCAAAAGCTTCATTTCGGACTGACTAAGAAGGATCCATGCTTACCTTTTCATTTTCATGTTTTAAACTTGTTTAAATTCTTGTTCAAACCTAGGATTTGACCAAGATTCAAATGGGCATAAAAACAATCGAAAAAATCAAAAATGAAAAACCAAAGCACATAGTCTTCTTATGTCACATAGTAAGCCATTCAACTTGATAACAAGGTCTAGACCTATTCAAACCAGAAAAATCATGTATCTACCCCTAACCCTAAACTCATCTGTCTTATGAAGTCAAGCATGAAGAGAAGTGGTTTTGGGTTTCAAACATAGACATTTCAAAAGCCTCCCAAAAGCTTCATTTTGGAGTGACTGAGAAGGATCCATGCTTAATTTTTCATTTTAATGTTTTAAACTTGTTTAAATCTTGGTTAAACCTATGATTTGACCAAAATTTGATTCGGCATGAAAATTCAAAACAAATCAAATAAATAAAAAACCAATGCACATAGTACATCTTCTTATGTCATATACTAAGCATTCAAGTTGATAAGCCAGGTCTAGACATATTCAAACTAGAAAAATCATGTATCTACCCCTAACCCTAAACTCGATTTGTCTTATGAAGTCAATCATGAAGAGGTGTTTTGGGTTTCAGACATGGAAATTTCAAAAACCTTCCAAAAGCTTCATTTTGAAGTTACTAATTAAGAAGGATCACTACAAGAAAAGTTTGGCAACTTTTCTTGTAGTGGATCCAGGCTTAATTTTTCATTTTCATGTTTTAAATTTTGGTCAAACCTAGGATTTGACCAAGATACAAATGGGCATAAAAATTCAGGGTAGCATCATACCCCCCTCCTTCCCGCGTAGAAAAAGTGTTAGGCGAGTAGTAGAATGGCATGACCAACAAGTTTCAAGTAAAATTTTGAATATGACCAAAATATACCAATTGATAGATGTGTGTGACCCAAGATTGAGCCATGGTACATTTTGCCAACAAAGTAGCAATTGAGTTGGCTTTCTACCTTAGTAGGCGTGCATTGGAAGGATGCATTATGCCGGCAAAGTTTTCAAACGTTCAAACTTTTCCGGTTTCTCATACAGTATTTGGCTCCTTGAGAAGCATTGATGTGATCATATAAGGTTATGCAAAACTTCGCCTTTCCCGTATTTGCCCGAGCACTCGACACCCCTCGTCCCATGGCGACTCCTCCAGCCATAGCCCCGTGCACCCAGGCTCCACGACTCAGCCTCGGAGGGGTGTGCGCTAAAAGCTCGCAAATGTCTGTGTGCCATTGGTGTGCGATGAAGCAGGCGGCTCTGTGTCTTGCTGTGGCTAGACTCCTGGCGCCCTTTGATCTAGGAGAGGGAGAGGAGGGAGGGGGTCCCATGAAGCGGCGGTGGCCCAGGTATCGGCGGCAGCCCAGGCAGCAGCGGCAAAGTGGGCTGGTCGGAGCATAGGCATGCGCCGGGGGCGAACCTCGCCGGGTGAGGATGCTTCCATTGTGAAGAAGCACTTGCCATCCAGGGCTTCGGGTTCGCCAACAAACTCAGCGCCTCGGTCCATGGCGTTGCCGTCGTGGGGACGTCGGGGGCGGCGGCGACGTGCTGCAGCCCCAGCCTTTAGTGGGGACCAAAGTGCGACCGACCACATCACGGCGTCGGCAGCATTGGGGATGCCGATGGGCATCCACTGCCACACACAGATTTGGGAGGTTCTGGCCGGGCCGAGTTCCAAACTTCCATCATCGGAGCCGAGGGCTTGGTACTTCAAATTCCGAATCAGGCAATCCTTCGACCCCAATCAGCTTCTGCCTGTGGTCCAAATCCGAGATATCTTGGCGGCAGCTATGCTGGTTAAGCTTAGCCGGACAGCGGCAATCGACGATCTGCAAAACCTAGATGCCTTCCGAGGATTTGCAGCAGCCGTCAATGCACTCGTGGAGGCATCGCATGCTGGTAGCAGCGGCGAATGCGGGTATGTTGTTTTACTCCCTTTGTATGCTTTTGTCATAAAAATCAATTTGCTAATTCTCATTCGATTGAAAATTAGACCCATTCACCATCAACTCTCAAACAGTGGACACTAGTAATATGTAGAACTAGAAATTACACAAGATTTCTGTACTGCTAGTACTATTACTTCGACGCTACATGTTGTTTACACGAGGAAATTGCACAAACTACCGCTTATTGCTGCCTTCGTTGCGTAAAACACTTTTTTAAACTGTAATTTTTTTCCGCACAAACCACCAACTATCGTGTTCTGTTGCAGGGAATTTCAAATTTAGGATTGAGCTGTTTAAGAGCAAATCAGATGATCGGGGACCACCAACTACTATAGTTTTAATTGCAAATAGAATAGATTTTGCAAAATTATGAAACGCACATAACGTTTGAATTACTACAATTTTTTTGAAGGTTTGATATTTTCATCATTTTTGTGTGAATCTTACACCAAGTAACACAACTTTCAGACGGAATACAAAATATTTTCAAACTTCCTAGATTTGATAGCTCAAATATTTTTAATTACTAGTTTTTCAGTATTTTAAAAAGTCGAAACACTATATTTTGGCTGAATGTTAGAAAATATATTTCATGATTATCCCATATTAGTTAAGAAGTACATAAACTAGTAGTAGTAATAAAGAACAGAGGGAGTTTATGGAGATACATCCATTAAGGGCATGTTAGTGTGTGTTGGTGTATTACTTATGCCTTCTTTGGTTAATACACTTCTCAAGTGATCCCCGCAAACCCTCTATTCTTGCCTAGAATACAAAAACTCCCCATCAAAGTATTAGTGCATTTTTTGGATGAGTATTCGAGAGGATTGGGTGAACACCAAGGATTTGCATAGGGAATTGGTACAATTGAATCCTTGGCTGTTTGATTTGTAGGATTGTTTCCGATAGGAATTTTTCCTAAGGATTTCTTTGCACAGATTCCATAGAAAATTAAACATCTACTCATGCCTCTTTTTAAGAATGCTTTACTTTTCCTATGGTGGAATCAAACAAAGTTTGGATTCTATGAATTCCTATAGGATTGGAGTGGACATGACATTGCAATCCTACATTTCCCTATTCCTACATCTTTCGGTAGGCATTTGCCTAGAATAAATAACCATGTGTATTACGGAGTAGCAATAAAATATAGGTTTATTTCTCTAAAGCATCTTGCACTGTACTAGTACATGGCTTAAGAGACAATATTTTTACCATTTTTTTGCGAGAAGACAATATTATTACCATAGTTACTAAGTACATTTTATTGGATGATGAAGTGATAGCCCTCATCAATGCATTGTGAATTATTAGGGCATGGGTCGCACGTGATTTACGAGTACACCGCACGATCGAGAGCCGCCGTCCCTCTTTGCTTTCTACCGATGCGGCGGAGCTCCTCCCCACACCCACGAATAACTGAAAGCCACAACTGCTGGGGAAAAGTCTTGCGCCGAGAAAATCTACAACCGTGGTTGAGTACATGTGTTTCTTAAGATACGAGTGCTCCAATGCATTTTTTTCTTTCCTTTTACTAATTTACCTTGAAAATCCTGCACGTCCACTTATTTGTGGACGGAGGGAGTATCACGCCAAGAGGAAGTAGGACAATAGTGGGCGCTTATAGCCCGCCTACGTGGTACTTTTGCCAGCTGTTGGCTCTTCTATTGTTCTTGCTCTAAAGAAACCCCGATTGTGAAAGGCCAAGGCGTACTTCTTTTGGTCACGCAAAATTCAAAATACTGCCATGGACATTGAATTGACATGACAACACATAGCTTGGGATGTCCAAATTTGCACGTTAGACCAGTGACTTGTTCTTCACCTTTTCAGAGGGAACAGTGACTTTTTATTATGGGTCTATACACTTTCCAAGAAACAGGAGGAGATGCTGTAGAGTGTAGAGGAGCGAAGTCAAGCGCCCCGCCCCCACCTGCCCTATTTCGGTTCACCTCCATCGTCTACCTCCGCCCCCGCCCGCACCAATCGACCACCTTCCATAGCACGCGCCAGTGCCGCCGCCATGCAGCTTTAGAATCAATTCCACCGCCCAGTTTGAGAGCCTCCGTTCTTCATCTTCCCCGCCACCTGCCGCCATCGAACCCAAATTAAACTCCAATCAGTTGAACCCAAACCTCATAGACCCACCCCCTGCCCTGCGATGGCGGCATCGAACAAGGAAAATGATGACTCTGAACTGTTTCAGAAGGTCTTTTCCGAAGGTCCCCTTGAAGAACTCGTAACAAGATGCGACGTCATCACCGCCGCGAGCCTCGTCGGTTCGTCCAAACTATTTTTCGACTCTGCAAATGATAGTGCAACTCTATCTTTTTCTCTCCCGTTTGGCCTCCCATGTGTTCTTCATTCTCACCCGACGAAGGTAGCACGGGATTGCAAGCTGACGCCGCTGGACAGGTTCTCCTCCGACGCTGTGATGCCAGACGGTACGGGTAAGCAGTGGGTAGGTGCCAATGGAGATTGGGTTGCCATGGTTGACACTGGCTTTCCTGCTTGCAAATGGAAACTTGTCAACGTCTACACTCGCCGTGAAATTCCTCTCCCTGTGCCGTTTGAAACCACCCACATTCCAAATATATACCACCACAACCTTCGTGCTATTATATTTCACAAGATATATATTTGCCAAGTTCCCACAGCTGCTGGGGGGTACAAAAATTTCTCTCTTGTTGCTGTTTTTGACATCAGAGTTGCCCTCCTTTGCGGCGAAGATTCTGGATGGACAGTTCTTACAGAGCCCAAGTCCCACATCTTTTACAATTACAGCGATGCAATTCTCCACAATGGGCTTGTGTTTGCCACAACTCATACTGGCACTGTTCACGCATGGAATCCTCAGCAAGCTGGTAATTTTCCTCCGGACGTAAGTAGTGTATGATGAGCTTCATTATTCATGGCTGTAAAGATAATTTTAATGCACAAACTTATTAATTTTCGAACCTGACTGATCTGACTTGGAGGCTTGGGGCATATTTGCTTCGGATGAAATTTCATTGGTATTTAGACTTTTTATTCGAGATGATTACCATAGAAAAATTTGAGGATTGTATAATTAGGAGTTTTATTCTCAGATTGAATTATGTTGGATTTTGACCTCTACTTGAACTTCTTGAAATGAATCCTTTGGTTTCCCATGTGATGTACTCAAATACACCAATATGCTGTATTATTGAATGGAAATGCCATTATATCATCCCATCTGAATCCTAATGCGTTTTCCCAATTCTTACGTTTTCAGATTTGTGCAAACCAAACATACCCTTCTTAACAGTAATTTCGTTTTCAAGCAGGTCCTCCGCTGATCGTAGAGCCACCGCCCATTGTGTTTGAATGGCGGTGTGCACTTGATGATGCTCTTGGCCATGATCACGAGGTCGATTATGGCATGTGGTGGTTAGCAAGATCTATAGATGGTTCTAGACTTCTTCTGATCCATACACTGGGCATTGCTGATGAAAGGGAATATTCCTGTAAAGTTTGCCATACTGCTTCTGATCGTCGTGTTCATCATGGTCGCACTGTTGGCAACTATGCTTCTGGGTTTGGTTGCCTGGTGTTCACGAAGGACACTAGTAAGTTAAATGAAGGTATTCCATGGGAAAAGATTGATGACCTTGGAGAATATTCTCTTTTCCTTGGAGTGAACTATCCGATTATGCTGCCATTAGGCGGTGCAGATGTTGTCCCAGGATGTCTGACGAGAAGAAATTGTGTGTACACCTTGCCGAATGAAGCATGGCTTCGCAATTCGCAGCTGCCTGAAATATGCCGATTCAGTCTGAATCGTGAAGATTGCGCCGTTGGTTTCCAAACCAACGCCTTGGAGAAAACATGCAAAACAAAAAAAGATAGGTACCTGGTAAAGACACCGCTTTGGTTCATCCCAAACTTCGCCAACGCCCCGGATTGGAACAAGTGTGATGTTTAATTCTGAAACAGGGCCTGCAGCCATTGTAGCTACTGATAGTATGTAATTTCATAGCTAATGAACGAGGCAATTGTGGTCTACTAATTACAACTGTTTTGTAAAGAGGTGGTCTATAAGTATACCCCTCTCTTCATTGATGCATTTGTGGTCTACATGATGGTACTCTTAAATATATGGGTGTGGCTCCTCAACACATAATGTGGGGGTATTATTGTGTTAAAGTTGAAGGCTTGATCAACTATAGGTTCACTTCTCTAGTTACATTACTAGGTACTCCGGTTGGCTATGTTGTGATGAACACATTGTGTTCTGTTGTTCGGTGAAGACAAAAGTAGAACTATGGTATGCTTATGTTTAAGAGCAAGCGAGGGTTTAGCTTGAGATGTTAAAATTCAGATTTGAACTATTTTTTGATATGGAAATTTGAAATATATATGGTACTGTATATGATTATGTATAACAACAAGCGACGAAAGGGCTGATGCTCCTATTCCTTGTCGGCGGGAGGACTATGTGTGCGGCGACTTGAGCCAAATTAGAAGGCCATAGCTATGTTGATTGGTCCTTGAAGTTGGAGGGGCTAGGATTTCGGATGAGCGGAGTGGGGGAAGTTGTTGCTCATGGAACAAAAGTCCTTAAAATAGTAATGTTAGTATATAGGAGTACAAGGTATATACTTGTACTATTTTAGTACTATAATAAGTATATCGGGTTCATCAAAAAGAATTATCTCGGGTTCACAACCACGTGGGGTCAAGGTGAGGGAAAGTTGGTCAATACCTCTTACCGCTATATCCCCGCCCCAAGTTCTAATGCGCAAGTGCTGTTATTTTTTTTAAGGGAAATAGTGGTTCCTCTCCCCCGGAAACATGCCCCGCATCTCCACCTCCTAGTATCGTAGTACTACTACTGCATCTTCTCCAAAAAAAACCCTCTTCTGTCTCTTTCTCCCGTTCACCCCTCTCTCCCTTGCATTGGATTACCGACTCCAATGAAGCAGAAGCGTAAGGTTGAGGAGATTCCTGATTGCTACCACCAGTCCATGGGGTGGGGCAACCTCCACTACCCACTGGTGGAGAACATAGCCGAGCGGGCGGATATCCTCAGCACTGGTCGCCTCGCTCGAGGCATGATCGGCATGCGGCATGCCATCCGCGGAGCGCATAAGGTTCCGTTCGGTTTACCGAGCCTGCTCCACTGCGACCCCGAGACATGGCCAGACGACCGCGACAATACTGTAAGAGTATTTATTTATTTACTCATCTCGTTTCAGCTTGTGTTTTTTCAATCAACTTTTCTTATTGCCAAACATCATGCATGAATTTAGACTCAACATCATCACCTGATTTGGGAGTACTGTAAGGTTTGCTGCCTTCACTATGCACATGTACTCTTCGGAATTGCTTTATTTATCCATTACATCTGTGCTTCAGTTCTGCACAATCCGCTCTTCATTCTGTCGAATACCTTGCATGCATAGACAATTTTGAAACAAATCCTATTTGCAGGGCATTCACGCGTTGCTGATGCCATTAGACAAGCCGACAGTTCCAGCATTTATCCATACCAAGGAGGAACTGGATGGACATGGACCCATGCACTGGGTGGGTTGTAACGGCGACTGGGTGGCATTTGTCCAGCAGGACGGGCACTTGACGATCCGCAACATATACATATCAGATACTATTATACCTCTTCCATCTCTGCAAGATGCAGGAATTTCTTTGGGCCCTACTAGTGAATGGTGGCATGGCAGCCCACCATTCCTGTTCAAATACAAAATAGATAAAAGTTTGGAACTGCTCAAAGTACGGATCGTCAAGAGGCCGTACAAAGATGATCTAGCAGGGCCATGGCATTACGAGGTAATCGTTGTATTTGACGAATTGATCGCTATCCTACAAGCGCCCCTAGAAAAGGAGTGGAATATCCTGAGAAACCCTGAATTCTTTGATAGAAACAGCTATGTCGATGCCATGGGCATTCCTGGATATGGTACAAGTTCACACCTACATCGTGTATACGCAGTTACATATCCGTATGGAGATGTTCTGGTTTGGGAACCATATACCTGTGGTGAGTCTTTGTTTTATGTCTTAACTAGTAAATGGCATGCTGCACATGTTGGACCAATTACGATTCGCAATACTGATGTATAAAAGTTGCGTTCTAAATGTTGTTCAAACTTTCAATACAACTAATAATTTGGTTATACCATCAAAATAAGTGTGAGCATACAGTTTATAAATATGAACAAAAATTTGGAACCTTTCTTAATCACTATCAAGTGGGACGTGTGATATCGGTGTGAGACTGCTCTGATTTTTCTTCATAATGGAAACATGACGGTTCTAGAAACACGTGGACACTGGTGTGGTATTTTTTTCACGCGAATACCTCTAATCCCAACCGTTAGATTTTGGACACCAACAGTTGGAATTGCTGCTACATGTCTTGTTAAAAACTGGTGCCTTATAGTAGTAGAAAATAGAAGATAGAAGAGAAGAGATAATTTTCAGTGTAGTTCCTACTTGCTGCATTGTGGTTGATCTTTGTGCATTGCAGGGACACATGCAGCCCCGCGTCTCATTGACGCCCCTGTCATTGAAGATGAAGAAGCAGAAGTGGCTGCAATTTTCGCTCAAATCGAGGGAGATGCTGTCATGGAAGATGATGAAGCAAATGTGGCTCAAGGCGATGGAGGTGCCGATGAAGATAATGATGCTGATGAAGAAGAATTAGAAGAAGAAGAATTAGAAGAAGACGAATTCGATGATGAAGAATTAGATGATGATGGTGATAATCATAATTATGAAGATGAAGATGTATTTCTTGGATTTTCTGACCAGCGCACTTGGTTCCTGGCACCAATGAGAGCAGAGTCCATTACTGGTGAATCTGATCTCGCGTGGATTCAGGTTAAAGGTTATCGGCCCATCCTCGGTCCTCCAATATTACATATGGGTAACAAGCTGAGGTCTTATCCTTTGGTACGGTGCTACGTTTTCTTGAGATCTGCCCATACCTTGGACCCTGTAGAAGAGGCAAGGTGGGAAAGATTGAACAATTTGAAGGGGCGTTCTTTATTTCTTGGACTCAATCACCCAATTTTCATGCTACCCCCGCCAATCGACGCAGAGGCTGCAGAACCAGATTTCCAATTGTTCAAACCTGACTGTGTCTTTGCTACCCACAATCGCGCCCGTGATACATGGATACGTCCAAGGCCAAATTGGTGCAGAATGCACGTCAATGGAGGTCCTGCCATAGGCTCAAGATTGCAGTACAAAAAAGAGAAGATTGAACATAGAGCCGAAGCACCCATGTGGTTCGTCCCAACACTTCCACCTGTTTTTCCTTGAGAAATAAGAGACAGATGGTGACCTTATTTTATAGAGAAAACATAGTGTTCGTGAACTTAACCTCATGAACATTCGCTGTTCGGTTTTTGCTGAAATCAAAATTTTGCAGAGATGAAGATCTTTGTTTGAATCCCGTGCTGAACATATTTTTCACAAATTAGCTACCCGTATTGTGATGAATACATGCTGGTTTGTTGTTTGGTGCAGTAGCAGACATGAAGATCTTTGTCCTGAATACCACAATGGACATCTTTTTTTTCTTCAAAAATTAGCTAAGCTCACGCTATTAGGCGCAAATGCCTATTAAGAGATTTGGTGCTCTTGGGCACCATTGCTCCTGCTATTTTAGAAAAAAATAAAAAATATATTTATTTGTTCAAAAAATTAGAAAAAAAATCATGGAGTAGCTAATGAATTGTCCCATAAACGTGCAAAATTTCAGTTTCAAATACAAAAAATTCTGGGCTACACAAAAGTAACAAACGTGTGGATCTGGGTATGCATATTTCAAATCTCCAAATTTCAACAGATTTTGTCTTTTTTGTGTAGTCTACAATATAAAGAATGTCATATTAAAATTTTACACGCTTGTAGGTTACTTTATTTATTATGTCTACATTCATTTTCAGATTTTTTTGAAACAAATATGTATGCTATTTGATTTTTTTTAAACAGCAGAGCACTGGTGCCCATTAGCCAAAGACACTTTTCGCAAATGCCTACAATAAAGGAACGGATGGTGACCTTATTTTATAGAGAAACCATAGTGTTTGTGAACTTAAAGTCATGAACACACGCTGTTCGGTTTTTGGTGAAATCAAAATTTAGCAGAGATGAAGATCTTTGTTTGAATCCCGTGATGAACACATTTTTCCTAAATTAGCTACCAGTATTGTGATGAATACATGCCGGTCTGTTTTTCGGTGGAGTAGCAGACATGCAGGGGATCGAAAGAAACGGCAAAGTAGCCAGAAATCAGGGGTCAAATATAAATTCGAGAAAGGAAACGTTTATTCAACAGTCAGGCTGACATGTGGGACGTATCTTGCAGCCGCGGCCCCAACATTTATCATTCAGAGAGGATGACATGTGGGACCCACGAACCAGCATCGTTCTCGACGTTTCTCAAAGGGGGCAGGAGATCGAAAGAAAAAGGCAAGTAGCTCGAAATCAGGTGTCCAAAAAATCCAAGAAAGGAAAGGTTTATCGCACAAAGAGGCTGACATATTGTACCCAGTTTGCAGCAGCGTCATCAACGTTTCAAAGGCGGTGGAGTTCGAAAGAAAAAGGCAAATAGCCAGAAATTAGGGGTCAAAAATAAATCCAGCAAAGGAAACTTTTATCGTACAAAGAGGCTGACATGTGGGACCCAGCCAGCAGCGTCCTCAACGTTTCTAAGGTGGCAGGCAATGGAAAAAAGGCAAATAGCCAGAAATTAGGGGTCAAAAATAAATGCAACAATAGAAACTCTTATTGTTCATAGAGGCTGACATGTTGGACCCATGAGCCAGCAGGGCCCTCAACGTTTCAAAGGCGTCACGGGATCAAAAGAAAAGAACCAAGTAGTCATTAATTAGGTGTCAAAAATAAATCCAAGAAAGTAAATGTTTTACTTTTCATAGAGGCTGTCATATGGGACCCATGAGCCAGCAGCGTCCTCAACGTTTCTAAGGCGGCTGGGGATCGAAAAAAAAGCGAAGTAGCCATTAATTAGGGGTCAACAATAAATCCAAGAAAAGAAATGTTTATTGTTCTTAGAGGCTGACATGTGGGAGCTATGCGCCAGCAGCGTCCTCATCGTTTCAAAGGCGGTCGGGGATCCAAAGAAAAAGGCAAATAGCCAGAAATCAGGGGTAAAAAAAATCCAAGAAAAGAAATATTATTGTTCATAGAGGCTGGCATGTGGGACCCATGAGCCAGCAGCGTCCACAATTTCAAAGGCGGCACAGGATCGAAAGAAAAAGGCAAGTGACCAAAAATCAGGGGGTAAAAAATCCAAGAAAAAAACTTTATTGTACATAGAGGATGACATGCGGGTCCCATGAGCCAACAACTTACTCGTCGTTTCAGAGGGCCGAGGCGGCATGAGATCGAAAGAAAAAGGAAAGTGACCAAATATCAGGAGCAAAAAATAATCCATGAAAAGAAACTTTCATTGTACATAGAGGATGACATAGGGTCCCATGTTGTAGCAGCGGTCTGAACGTTTCAAAGACGGCATGAGATCGAAAGAAAAAGGCAAGTGACCAAATATCAGGAGCCAAAAATAATCCAAGAAAAGAAACTTTTATTGTACCTTTGAGAGTCGGCATGAGATTGAAAGAAAAAGGCAAGTGACCAAATATCAGGAGCCAAAAACCTAGAAAAGAAACTTTTATTGTACATAGAGTATGACATGCGGGTCCCATGACGCTGCAGCATCCTCAACGTTTCCAAGGCGGCAGGGGATCAAATGAAAAGGAAATAGCCAAAAAGCAGAGGGTGAAAAAAATCGAAGAAAAGAAACTTTTATTGTTCATAGTGGATGACATGTGGGACCCATGAGGCAGCAGCATCCTCAACGTTTCCAAGCAGCAGGGGATCGAAAGAAAAAGGAAATAGCCAAAAATCAGAGCGTGAAAAATAATCCAAGAAAAGAAACTTTTATTTTACATAGAGGATGACATGTGGGTCCCATTTTGCAGCAGCGGTCTCAACGTTTCAAATGCGGCTTGAGATCAAAAGAAAACGAAAGTAGCCCGAAATTAGGGGGAATAAAACTCCAAGAAAAGAAAGTTTTTTGTACATAGAGGATGACATACGGGTCCCAAGGCGGCAGGGGAACAAAAGAAAAAGGAAATAGCCAAAAATCAGAGGGGTGAAAAAAAATCCAAGAAAAAAGAAACTTTTAGAGTTCATAGTTCATAGAGGATGACATGCGGGTCCCATGAGGCAGCAGCGTCCACAACGTTTCCAAGGCGGCACACAGGACCAAAAGAAAAAGGATGTACCCCTGCTGGGCCTTTTGATCAAAAAATAATCCAAGATAAGGAAGATATAAATTGGGGCTGCCTGGCCATCTGGGCCTTCTAACCTGCTGGACGTCTTTTGACTCGTACAATTTCAGCCCACTCCAAAACAAGAAAGTCCTATGCTTCGCAAAAACAAAACAAAAACAAGGAGATTCATATTAGTTCGTTTATGTAAAAATAAAGATTTAATTTATCCGTTTGCAATAGCTCAGAGCGAAATACACTTTTTATTGTCTGTAAAATAATCAAGATATCACATGTTTCTTGTACGGGGAGGCTGACATCGGGACCCATGAGCCAGCAGCGTCGTCAAAGTTTTAAAGGCGGCAGGGGATCGAAAGAAAAAATAAATCAAAAATCAGTTGGTAAAAAAATCGAAGAAAAGAAACATTTATCGTTCTGAGAGGATGACATGCGGGACCCATGTGGCAGCAGCATCCTCAACGTTTCCAAGGCAGCACGGGATCCAAAAAAAGGCAAAATAGCCAGAAATTAGGGGTCAAAATAACTCCAAGAAAAGAAAGGTTTATCGTCCATAGAGTCTGACATGTGGGACCCATTAGCGAGCAGATTCTTCAACGTTCAAAGGCGGCAGGGGATCAAAAGAAAAAGGAAGTAGCCAGAAATTAGGGGTAAAAAATAACTCCAACAATGGAAACTTTTATTGTTCATAGAGGATGACATGCGGGACCCATGAGCCAGCAGCTTCCTCAACGTTTCAAAGGCGGCATGGGATCGAAAGAAAAGGCAAGTGACCAAATATCGAGCCAAAAATAATCCAAGAAAAGAAACTTTATTGTACATAGAGGATGACATGCGGGTCCCATTTAGCAGCAGCGGTATCACCGTTTGAGATGCGGCAGGAGGTCGAAAGAAAAAGGCAAGTGACCAAATATCAGAGCCAAAAAAATCCAAGAAAACAAAGTTTTATAGTACATAGAGGATGACATGCGGGTCCCATTTTGCAGCAGCTGTATCACCGTTTGAGAGGCGGCAGGGATCGAAAGAAAAAGGCAAGTGACCAAATATGAGGTGCCAAAAATAATCAAAGAAAAGAAAGTTTTCAACGTTTCAAAGGCAGGGGATCAAAAGAAAAAGGAAGTAGCCAGAAATTAGGGGTCAAAAATAACTCCAAGAAAGGAAACTTTTAATGTTCGTAGAGGATGACATGGGGGACCCATGAGCCAGCAGCTTACTCAACGTTTCAAAGGCGGCATGAGATCGAAAGAAAAAAACGCAAGTGACCAAATATGAGGTGCCAAAAATAATCCAAGATTTATTGTACATAGAGGATGCATGCGGGTCCCATTTTGCAGCAGCGGTCTCAATGTTTGAAATGCGGCTTGAGATCAAAAGAAAAAGAAAGTAGCTAGAAATTAGGGGGTCAAAAAAAATCCAAGAAAAGAAAGTTGATGGACATAGAGGTTGACATGCGGGTCCCATGTGCCAGCAGCTTACTCAACGTTTCAAAGGGGCCAGGGGATCAAAAGTAAAAGGCAAGTGACGAAATATCAGGAGCCAAAAATCAGAGGGTGAAAAAAAATCCAAGAAAACAAACTTTTATAGCACATAGAGGATGACATGCGGGTCCCATGAGCCAGCAGGTTCCTCAACGTTTCAAACGTGGCATGAGATCAAAAGAAAAAGGCAAGTGACGAAATATCAGGAGCCAAAAATAATTCAAGAAAAGAAACTTGATTGTACATAGAGGATGACATGCGGGTCCCATGTGTAAGCAGCTTACTCAACGTTTCCAAGGCGGCAGGGCATCAAAAGAAAAAGGAAATAGACAAAAATCAGAGAGTGAAAAAAACCATAGAAAATAAACTTTTATAGCACATAGAGGATGACATGCGGGTCCCACGAGCCAGCAGGTTCCTCAAAGTTTCAAACGTGGCATGAGATCGAAAGAAAAAAAGGCAAGTGACCAAATATCAGGAGCCAAAAATAATCCAAGAAAAGAAAGTTTTATAGTACATAGAGGATGACATGCGGGTCCCATTTAGCAGCAGCGGTATCACCGTTTGAGAGGCTACACGAGATCGAAAGAAAAAGGCAAGTGACCAAATATCAGGAGCCAAAAATAATCCAAGAAAAGAAATTGTACGTAGAGGATGACATGCGGGTCCCATTTTGCAGCAGCGGTCTCAACGTTTCCAAGGCGGCACAGAACCAAAAGAAAATGAAGTAGCCAGAAATCAGGGGGTGAAAAAAATCCAAGAAGAAAGATTTCAATTGGGCTGCATCTGGACATCTGGGCTTTCGAACTATCCTGCTTGGCCTTTTGACTCGTACAATTTCAGCCCACTCCAAAACAGGAAAGTTCCGAATTTTCTAAAAAAACAGGAAAGTCCTATGCTTCGCAAAGACAAAAAAACAAGGAGATTCAACATATAAGTTTGTTTATGTAAAAATAAAGATTTAATTATCCGTTTGAAATAGCTCAGAGCGCAATACATTGTTTATTGTCTGCAAAATAATCAAGATATCATATGTTTCTTGTACGGGGAGGCTGACATCGGGGACCCATGAGCCAACAGCGTCGTCAACGTTTTAAAGGCGGCAGGGGATGGAAAGAAAAAATAAACCAAAAATCTGTTGGTAAAAAATCCAAGAAAAGAAACATTTTCGTTCTGAGAGGATGACATGCGGGACCCATGAGGCAGCAGCATCCTCAGCGTTTATTGTTCATAGAGGTTGACATGTGGGACCCGTGAGCCAGCAGCGTCCTCAACGTTTTAAAGGCTGCAGGTGATCGAAAGAAAAAATAAGCCAAAAATCGTTTGGTCAACAAAATCCAAGAAAATAAACATTTACCGTTCTGAGAGGATGACATGCGGGACCCATGAGGCAGCAGCATCCTCAACGATTCCAAGGCGGCAGGGGAAATATCCAGAAATTAATGAGGGGTTCAAAATAAATCCATCAAAGGAAACTTTTATTGTTCATAGAGGATGACATGTGGGACCGACCTGCCAACAGCGTCCTCATCGTTTCAGAGGGGGCAGGAGATCAAAAGAAAAAGGCAAATAGCCAGAAATTAGGGGTAAAAAATAACTCCAAGAAAGGAAACTTTTATTGTTCGTAGAGGATGACATGCGGGACCCATGAGCCAGCAGCTTACTCAACGTTTCAAAGGCGGCATGAGATCGAAAGAAAAAGGCAAGTGACAAAATATCAGGAGCCAAAGATAATCCAAGAAAAGAAACTTTATTGTACGTAGAGGATGACATGCGGGTCCCATTTAGCAGCAGCGGTCTCAACGTTTCAAATGCGGCTTGAGATCAAAAGAAAAAGAAAGTTGATTGTACATAGAGGATGACATGCGGGTCCCATGAGTCAGCAGCTTACCCAACGTTTCCAAGGCGCAGGGATCAAAAGAAAAAGGAAATAGCCAAAAATCAGAGGGTGAAAAAAATAAAGAAAATAAACTTTTATAGAACATAGAGGATGACATGCGGGTCCCATGAGCCAGCAGGTTCCTCAACGTTTCAAACTTGGCATGAGATCGAAAGAAAAAGGCAAGTGACCAAATATGAGGAGCCAAAAATAATTCAAGAAAAGAAAGTTTTATAGTACATAGAGGATGACATGCGGGTCCCATTTAGCAGCGGTATCGTTTGAGAGGCGGGGGATCAAAAGAAAAAGAAATTGCCAAAATCAGAGGGTGAAAAAAAACCAAGAAAATGAACTTTTATAGTACATAGAGGATGACATGTGGGTCCCATGAGCCAGCAGGTTCCTCAACGTTTCAAACGTGGCATGAGATCGAAAGAAAAAGGCAAGTGCCCAAATATGAGGTGCCAAAAAAAACTCCAAAAAAGAAAGTTGATTGCTCATAGAGGATGACATGAGGGTCCCATGAGCCAGCAGGTTCCTCAACGTTTCAAACGTGGCATGAGATCGAAAGAAAAAGGCAAGTGACCAAATATGAGGAGCCAAAAATAATTCAAGAAAAGAAAGTTTTATAGTACATAGAGGATGACATGCGGGTCCCATTTAGCAACAGCGGTATCACCGTTTGAGAGGCGGCAGGGGATCAAAAGAAAAAGAAATTGCCAAAAATCAGAGGGTGAAAAAAAACCAAGAAAATGAACTTTTATAGTACATAGAGGATGACATGCGGGTCCCATGAGCCAGCAGGTTCCTCAACGTCTCAAACGTGGCATGAGATCGAAAGAAAAAGGCAAGTGAAAAAATATCAGGAGCCAAAATAATTCAAGAAAAGAAAGTTTTATAGTACATAGAGGATGACATGCGGGTCCCATTTAGCAGCAGCGGTATCACCGTTTGAGAGGCGGCAGGGGATCGAAAGAAAAAGGCAAGTGAAAAAAATATGAGGAGCCAAAAATAATTCAAGAAAAGAAAGTTTTATAGTACATAGAGGATGACATGCGGGTCCCATTTAGCAGCAGCGGTATCACCGTTTGAGAGGCGGCAGGGGATCGAAAGAAAAAGGTAAGTGACCAAATATGAGGTGCCAAAAATAATTCAAGAAAAGAAAGTTTTATAGTACATAGAGGATGACATGCGGGTCCCATTTAGCAGCAGCGGTATCACCGTTTGAGAGGCGGCAGGGGATCGAAAGAAAAAGGCAAGTGACCAAATTTGAGGTGCCAAAAAAACTCCAAGAAAAGAAAGTTGATTGCACATAGAGGATGACATGCGGGTCCCATTTAGCAGCAGCGGTATCACCGTTTGAGAGGCAGCAGGGGATCGAAAGAAAAAGTCAAGTGACCAAATATGAGGTGCCAAAAAAATCCAAGAAAAGAAAGTTTTATAGTACATAGAGGATGACATGCGGGTCCCATTTAGCAGCAGCGGTATCACCGTTTGAGAGGCGGCAGGGGATCGAAAGAAAAAGGTAAGTGACCAAATATGAGGTGCCAAAAATAATTCAAGAAAAGAAAGTTTTATAGTACATAGAGGCAGTGGCGGCGCCAGGAAATAGATGCTAGGTATTCATTTTTTTCTCGCAATGCAATGTATGAATTGTAACAACTGATACGTAAAAAACTCATCGGAGCTCTTGACTACCACGGATCCTGTTTTGAAAATTTTGAAAATCGCACTTTTCGGCCTACAACAAATCTGCAAAAAAAATACGAGCTAGATATTAAGATGGTACGCCAGAAATTTTGTTTATAAATTAGAACGGCTATATACTGTTAGATTTTTTTTTCTATAGCCTGCAATCAGTGGTGGAGCTATGTGTACTTCAGGTGTATCGTTGCCACTAGCCTTTAAAAAGTTGTCCTAAAATCTGCTCATATTTGGCAATTTTTAACTAAAATAGCCTATATATGAGGCTTGCACATACCAATAATGGCATATAGAAAATTAGATTCGCTAGTCTAAGTTCTAAGGCGCTACTTCTAAATGCTAATCTGCTGCTTCTAAAAGACAGTTCCGTATCTAAACTCTAATTTGTCAGTGCTAATTAGACACCTACGTGGAATTGTGGATGCGGCTGAGAATAAGTGAAGATAACCTGGCCGTTGTCGTGGCAGTCGCGGAGTAGCTAGCTTGCCCGTCGGTCGCTGCTCGCCTGTCCTGACTCGTTGTGTCCATGAGTGCGGTCGAGCGGTGCGAGGCTATGCGTGCGTGTACTGTTTGGGCATGCGGTTCTGGGATGGCTGCCTGGCTAGTGATATGTAGTGGGCTGGCTACATTTTTTTTTCATCTAAATCTTTGGTATTCAACTGAATACAGGTGAATACCCCTGCCGCCGCCAGTGCATAGAGGATGACATGCGGGTCCCAGTTAGCAGCAGCGGTATCACCGTTTGAGAGGCGGCAGGGGATCGAAAGAAAAGGCAAGTGACCAAATTTGAGGTGCCAAAAAAACTCCAAGAAAAGAAAGTTGATTGCACATAGAGGATGACATGCGGGTCCCATTTAGCAGCAGCGGTCTCAACGTTTCCAAGGCGGCAAGGGATCAAAAGAAAAAGGAAGTAGCCAGAAATCAGGGGGTCAAAAAAATCCAAGAATAGAAAGAATTTTGGTTCATAGAGGATGACATGCGGGACCCATGATCCTGCATCGTAAACGGCTCGATCGGAGAACGTTGAACGAGATGGCGCGATCTAGAAAAAAACAATGCCAGAGAGGCTGCCATCTAGGCCCTACATCCCTCGGCGGTGCGGATTTGCGTTGACTCGGCCGGCGAACCCGAGATTTCGAGATGCACCACATCCCGGGCCACCATACGCGACGTTTTGGCCGCTTTCGTCGGGCTAGGTGGCCTCAAAAACGAGAAAAAAAAAGTTTTGACATGCACCACGGAGGGACCAAAAATCGTCGGCCATGGTACACCAGCAACCACGGCGCGACTTCAACTTCGTCGGCCATGGCAACAATCGGGCAAAATTAGCCTCAACATGCCTTCTGCCTGTGTTCAACATTGATTTAGCAAGCGATGGAAAGCTGGGGTATGGGTTTACATCAGCTGATGAACTAGAAGAGATTAACATTGGTCCTGGGGATAAGCCACGACCAACATTTATCAAAAACGTTGGATCCACAATGAGGAGCCAATCGATAGCCCTGTTGAAAGAGTACCCAGATTGTTTCGCACGGGATTATACAGGCAAAGTATAGACCTTTACTACACGATACAACTGCAAGGGAGGCCGATTCCAGCAATCGGCTAAAATCATTCTCACCACCCTTGTTAGCCGCTGTGCTGTTTAGCATGGTGAGTTGTGTGACAAGCTTATAGTTGGCTGGAAAGCCGATATCTTCAATCACTTGAAGGATTCGGCTCGGGGGGCATACACACAGAGAAGGTACGAGGCCACGAAGTATGTACCCAGGAGGAGCCGATTCATGAAATCGATCGGCTAATAAAAAATCGAAAATACAAAAAAATTCAGCACAGCCGATGCTCGGACATCGACTTTAGAATTACAGAGTTTAAGCTGCCACTTGATCAGGCCTCACGACTGGCCAGAGCTTCAACTGCAGCGTCACTGGGACGTGGGGCTGGATTTCTTCAAGGATGTTCTTCACCTCCTCAGAGTTTTCGACCAATGTTTCAATGGGTGAAGAAAACAGAGCTTTGAGGCATTGGAGTTGGACAGCGATGACGCTGGGACTTGGTTCATCACATGCTGTGGAGGAGCCGGCTCGATAGATTCAGGGTCGAACGACAGCAAGCCTGAGAGATCACAACCCTGACAAACAACAAGAGCAGCATAAGCATGCAGATCAGGGTAAGGGCGAGCCCAACAAAGGGAGCATACCTCTCCTAGGACCATGGGAACAGCCGATGACGATGCAATCGGCTGTGGCGTTTTTGCCTGGGGTTTGGCCAAGGTGGCGACTTGGTCGATGTCACCTTTAGAGGTTGTTACGTCCAGAGTTGTGGAGGGCATCAGAACTTCGTCAACATCCCCACTGGAAGTTTCATCGGTCTGCAAAAAAGATGGTGAGCCGATCTGAGCAGCAAAGCACAAGAATTGAGCTAGGAGGAGTTGGAGAGCCATTACATTTGAAGCTTCTTGGTTCGAGGAAGGGGTTTGCTGATCCTTCCGAGCCCTCTTGGTGCCTCGATTCTTTGCGCGTAAGCTTCCCGCCTGTTTTGATGGGAGCTGGAGGGACAGCAGGTTCAGGGGCTGACCTTTTCTTGAAAGCCGATGGTGGCATATCTGGCTGGTTTTGCGTGGTGGTGTCCTCAGAGGTGCCCGAGCTTGAGCTTCGTCGGCTGGACTGCGTTTCCTCGCTGGTATTATCTTCAGTAGAGGTCTACAAGAGCAGGATTAATGAACTAACATGCTGTTAAAGCCTAGAAGGATGAATGGAACAAGTCGGGGTATAGATTAGCTTGCATATAAGCTTTCTTGAGTTGGCACAGGGTTTTGCCCTTCAAAGTTTTCCTGGCAGCCACCTTTCTCACTGTTCTCGCCTGACTGAGGCTCGAGGGGCAGCTGGCCTGAAGATTCTTTGCTCTTGGGAGCCGATTGTGTTGGAATCGGCTGGATCTGCATCACAACCTTTTTGAAAGGTGGTGAGTTCTTGCAGAAAAGAACCACCGGAGCTGGTGGGAGGAATTTGAAGAGGGAGCCATCATCATTGATAGGCTCTGGGCCATCTTGTTGCTGCAAAGAAACAGAGCAGAGTTATAAACATCACTGTAAACTATCACAAGGAAATTTGTGAGCAAGTGGTACCTGTTCTGCAGAAGTATCAGCTTCAGCATCAAGTTGTTTCAGCAACGGTCCTAGAGATCTCCTGAAGGCATTAATTCAGGAGTTTTGCCGTTAAATCGAACATTACGCTCAGGTGTTTTGGAGTCCAAAATCTGGAATCGCGCGGCTGTGGGCTGGACCTGTTCGATTGGAAATTTGGGGATAACTGAATTGACCTGTCTCGCAATTTATCGTGAAGGACTGATGCGTTGCCATCGGCTCATTGAGCATTGACCAAGTTGACAATCGGCAAAGTCAGTTGAGGGGAAATCGGCTAAATTAGCATAAAGGAAATCGGCAAAATCAAGTTAAAGGAAGTTCTTCATTGATAATGGGATTTCTTACATAAAAGAGCTGATTGCTCTCAAAAGGAAGAACCAGGGGATACATTGCCCCATCTACTACTACTGATCCTATGCTAAGGATCCTATCTATGGGCCGTCGCTGCCCTCGTCATCGCCGTCGTCACCGCTGTCGGCACTACTCCCAGCGGGCTCGTCGTCGCTGCTGCCGCGGCCGCCGGGCAGGCCCTCGTTATCCTCGTCCTCCTCGTCGTCGTCGCCGCCGTCGGTCGCGAGGTTTCCGGCCGGGGCGAAGCGCTTGGCCGGCGGCTCGTCGGAGGAGGTGTCGTCCTCCTCATCCTCTTTCTCCTCCTCCTCCTCGAAGGAGGTGAAGTCGTCCCAGGAGAAGCGATCGTCATCGCTCTCCTCCTCCGTTTCCCCGTCGGCGAGGAAGCGGAGGTCACTCTCCCCGTCGGTCAAGGATTTGTCATCCTCGGACCAGACGGAGGAGTCGTGGTCTTCGTTGTCCCACGCCGTTGGGGCGAGGATGTCGTACGCCGCCTGCGTGCCCCACTCTGGTGTCGACTCTCGAAGGGGAGAGGACACGTAGGAAAGACCCGACGAAGAGGAGGAAGAAGAAGAAGAAGACATGGTGGCAGAGGAGGGCTTTTGGAGTGCTAATGCGAAGGGGATGAAGAAGGGAACTGCAGGATGCGGTTAAAATAGAGGCGATATAGTGGAGATTTAATGCTCGAGCAGTTTTCGAGGATGTGGTGCCAAAACTGTCAAATCGTGCAGAGAAGTTGAGAAGGCAAGGTATCATGATGAAGAATACTGCGACGGTTCTGCTCTGCCACGACATGACCCTTCGAAGGAAAAACAGAGGTTTTGAAATTATCATTGCCAAAACCAGGGGGCATGTGTTATCAGATTTTGGCCAAATCAGGAGATGGGCCGTAAGTTGAGATGGGCTTGAAGGATATACGCGTGGAGCATCTCTGAAGCGGCCTTGCGAAGAGTTTGGGCTAGATTGCCCGTGTATCTGTAAATATAGTAGATTGCATCTTAGTTTAGAATTAAAAGATAGAGTTTAACCCGTGCACGGTTAGGTGCACGCAAGTTAGAAAGTCCCTTGGACTATAAATATGTATCTAGGGTTATCGAAAAAGGAGACAATCACGTTCACAACAAACACAAATCAGGCGCATCGCCACCCCTTTGTTTCGAGGGTTTCTTCCGGGTAAGCATCATGCTGCCTAGATCGCATCTTGCGATCTAGGCAGCGTACGTTTATTCGTCTATCTTGTGTTGCTCGTGCTGAAGCGTTGTTGATGGCGAGTAGCACTATTTATCATAGATGTTTTGGGGCTTGCATGGATGCTTTTCTTATGCATATTTGCTTAGCTATGCCGTCCCTCGATATCTAGCTGCCCTTATACCTACCTAGGTGTAAGGGCAGCACCTTGCTTGTTCGTTATTTAGTAGATCCAATCTGTTATAGTTGTTCCTTGATTCTTCAAGGATTGGTTTAATATCTGTATGGTTAGGCCTTACAAACGGGTTGAACGATCCGGTAGTGCGTAAGGTATGGTTCGTTAGTCCTAAGAGGGATGTTCCGGGAATTGACTTAATGTTGGTTTTTAGGCCTCTTTTAGGGTTAGTTTTCCATTATCTTTCGTGTCTATTAGGCTCAACTACGCGTAGGATGTTCCGATCATGCGGTGAAAACCCTAAACTGTCGTAGATTGGTTTAGCTTTATATTGATCAAGCAGGAGCCCCATGTCATCGTTATCCCGACGTGAACCATGGGGCGATCGGCTCTTTGAGCCGATCCACAGGGCAACTGAGAGCCGATCGGGCTCGTATTTAATGTTTATGTGTCTGCCATGCAGGAAACTAATCGAAACAATCCAACACCTTCCTGATCAGGTATAGGTCAGGTGGCACGCCCTTGCAACCGCTAGGATGTGTGCCAGAACATTTGCGGGACGACGTCGAGGGACCAGGGCCCCCTGCAGTCTTGGAAGCCTCCCGGCTCTTCGTGTTGCTTAACCACTGCTCGCCGGTGGGTTTTGGCAGGCAACAGTATCACACCCAACTTGTCGATGAGGGGCTGGAAGTGAATAGCCTTTAGCATAGAATGATGGAGTGGTAGGCCAAGGTAGGTGCACGGGAACTCCCCTCGCTTCGACGAGAAAATCTGCAAGGCTGCTAGTAATTGCTCCTTGGTGCACTGTATTGGAGAAGCCTCGGATTTTTCTAGGTTTGTCCGCAGGACCGCAGCCCACTTGCATCCCCGAATGAGGACAAGATTTGTTGTACCACACGCATATCCTGCGGGTCTGGGCTAGCAAATATGTCCGCATCATCAACATAGAGAGAGAAGGTGAAGCGAACCGTTCGCGACCTGATCGGGCGAAGGATGCCTTCCTCCATAGCAAGCCAGAAAAGGTGGTGCATTGGGTCGATCGCCAGAATGAAGAGCATCGGTGATAAAGGGTCCCCTTGTAGCAGACTGATACGTCTCCAACGTATCTATAATTTGTTATGTTCCATGCTAGTTTTATGACAATACCAACATGTTTTGTTCACACTTTATATCATTTTTATGCATTTTATGGAACTAACCTATTAACAAGATGCCGAAGTGCCGGTTCCTGTTTTCTGCTGTTTTTGGTTCCAGAAATCTTACACAGGAAATATTCTCGGAATTGGACGAAACAAAAGCCAAACTTCATATTTTCCTCGAAGGGTTCCAGAACATCGAAGGAGAGTCGGAGGCGGCCAGGGGACCCACACCATAGGGGGCGCAGCACCCCTGGCCGCACCGCCATGTGGTGTGGGCACCCCCTGGCTCCTCCGAGGCCGCCCTTCCGCCTATATATTCTCTCCGTCACGAAAACCCTAAAATATCCAGTCATATTCCACGAAGAGTTCCGTAGCCGCCGCCATCGCGAAGACAAGTTTCGGGGGACAGAAGTCTCTGTTCCCGCACGCCGACGGGACGGGAAATTGCCCCTTGAGTCATCTCCATCGACACCACCGCCATCTTCATCGCCGTTGCGGACTCCCATGATGAGGAGGGAGTAGTTCTCCCCCGAGGCTGAGGGCTCTACCGGTAGCTATGTGGTTCATCTCTCTCTCCCATGGTGTGATCTTTATGTGATCATGAGCTTTGTAATCTAGTTGAATATGTAGATGTTACTCTTGTCTATTATGCACTCTAGAGGTTACTTTAATATGAACTCCGGATTCACTCTCCACGGTGTGATGGTGACAGTGTGCGCATCGTGTGTGTTTCCTTTATGACGTTGTGGAGCTTGTTTACTCCGGCTTGAGGGAGCTCTTGTAGCCCTACTGAAAGGACACGGATGTCGCCTAGAGGGGGGGTGAATAGGCGATTTAAAACTTTTACGAGATGGGCTTAACAAATGCGGAATAAAACTAGCGTTTACTTTGTCAAGCCCAAAGCCTATATACTATGGTTCACCTATGTGCACCAACAACTTATTCTAAGCAAGAGTTCACCTATGTGCACCAACAACTTATGCTAAGCAATACAAGCAAGTATGTGATAGCAAGATATATATAACTTCAAGCACGATGGCTATCACAAGGTAAAGTGCATAAGTAAAGAGCTCGGGTATAGAGATAACCGAGGCACGCGGGAGACGATGATTTATCCCGGAGTTCACACTCTTGCGAGTGCTAATCTCCGGTGGAGAGGTGCGGTTGCTTAGTGCTCCCGAACGCCACAAGAGGCTCACCTTGAGGTGTGGTTGCTCGATGCACACCAACGCCACAAAGGCCTCACCCCAAGATGCGGTACTCACACCACACACCGAACGCCACGAAGGCGCCTCACCTAAATCTCCGGTGACCCTCGCCACAAAGGCCTAGGTCACGGTTCCACTAAGGGATTTCCTTCGAGGCGGAAACCGGGCCTTACACAAAGGTTGGGGCACACATCCACAACTTAATTGGAGGCTCCCAACAAACCGCCACAAAGGCCTAGAATCCGTCTAGGGTTCCAAGAACCCAAGAGTAACAACTTTCTTGCTTTCACCTCCACGAATCACCGTGGAGAACTCAAACCGATGCACCAAATGCAATGGCAAGAACACCACAAAGATGCTCAAGTCCTTCTCTCTCAAATTCCAACAAAGCTACAAAAGCTATTGGGGGAATAAGAGAGGAAGAACAAATAAGAGGAGGAACACCAAATTTCTCCAAGATCTAGATCTAGTGGATTCCCCTCACAAAGAGAGGGATTTGATTGGTAGGAATGTAGATCTAGATCTCCTCTTCCTTTTCCCTCAAAAAGATTCAAGAAGCATAGGAGGAGTAGAGGGAAAGGGAAGCTCTCAAGGTCAACAATGGTGGAGAGCACAAAGGGGAAGAGGTAGCTGCCCAAGGAGGAAGAAGGGGGGCTTAAATACCCCCTCCCATCGAAATATGACCGTTTGGGTCAGCTCAGGCCGGATTTTCCGGGCCGGATATTTGCAAAATATCCGGGCCCCGAAAAACGGCTAAGGACATGAGAAAACTGCTCTCAGGATGGGGGCCGGACATTTGGCCGGATATTTGCCCGGATTTGTCCAAAAACCGGATTTTTCCGGGGGGCCGGATTATCCGCCCCAAACTTGGGCCGGAATATCCGCCCCCCTGAAAACTGGCAGAAACATCAAACTGAAACGGGCATAACTTTAGCATCCGGACTCCGATTTTGATGATCTTGGGCTTGTTTTAAAGCTAGGAACAAGCTCTACAAGATCATGCAGGAAACCATCATAGTCCAACAAGGGAGGATAGAAACAAATGATGAAAGGTTTGACCTATCTAAAAAAGACATACCGGTAAAACCTCCAATCTTGAAAATGCAACAAGTTGCCCGTGCAAAAACCATTCTTGATGAACTAGAGCTTGTCATGAGAATAAGCACAAGCTCTAAATCATCACATGGATAAGATCCAAATAATAACCAAGAAAGATGATGCAAGGATGCAAAGGTTTGAGCTCTCTCCGAATGATACGATCGAGTTACTCACTCGAGAGCCCTCTTGATAGTACGGCAACTAAACTATAAACCGGTCTCCAACTACACTATGAGACCGGTGAGAAAGAAACCCTATCAAGAGCAAACCTTATACTTGCGCATTCCACTTGAGCTTGATGACGACGATCTTGACCTCAACAAGATGGAACGCCTTTCTTGCTTGTGCTTGCTTGACGAAGTCTTGTAGATTGCTCCCCCATAAACCACCATGGGAGAGCTTCTTCTTCGGCGCATCTTCACATAAACATGACCACCATGTGGATTGCTCCCCCATAATCCACCATGGGAGAGCTTCTTCTTCGGCGCATCTTCACATATCCATGATCACCATATGGATGGCAAGACTCAAGCAAAGGATCTCTTCGAGATGGCTCATCTTGAACTTGCACATCATTTCTTCATTCTTCATCATGTTGATGTCTTGAAGTAACTTGAGGGCTCACTTCATCTTCATCTTCAAGACATACTTGACACTTGATATCCTTCATCAATTTCTTCTTATTGCAACCTTGAAGCCAACATATGGTTCAAGAATTGCCTATGGACAACTCCTACAAATATAACTCAATGCAAACATTAGTCCATAGGGATTGTCATTAATTACCAAAACCACACATGGGGGCTCCATGCACTTTCAATCTCCCCCATTTTGGTAATTGATGACAATCTCTTTGAGAGGGTTTATATAAGGAATTTAAGTAACAAATAAGTTGAATCTATAGAGCAAACTCCCCCATAATATATGCATGTGTGAATGATCTTGACTTTCATTGCATATATTGGCATTCAAAGCCTAGTGGAGTTTCCTCTAAATATTCAACTATGCAAAGCAACAAGATGCAATGCAATAAAGGCACATGCTTAAGCACAAAGCAAAGACATAACCAAATTCCCTTAAACCCTCCAAACTTCTCCCCCATTGGCACCAATTGCCGAAATGGGTGAAAAATTTAGAAGGCCAATATAGTGAGAGTTCCTCCATAGCGTGTGCATTTCTCATAATTTGAGTGGAATCAAATGCACATATCCAATTACGAATATTCGGAAGGAGTCACACCATAGATAGGATCAAAGATTGCAAAAAGATAACAAAGTCAAGAAGCTTCAACAAATGAAGCAAGCAACCAAATGAACCACAAAGAAGATACCAAAAGAAAGAAAGATATTATGATAAGATCAAGAAGATTGCTCTAAATAATATGAGGAAGCTCCCCAAGGTTTGTGCACAAAACAAGACAATTTGCATTGGAGTATAAAGTGCACAAACATGGAATCATCACTCCCATAATATCATTCAAAAACAAAATATACCAAGTGAATCAAACTCTAATGATCACCAAAAGATAGTGCTCTAAATTAAATGAGGAAGCTCCCCAAGGTACATGCATAAATTAAAATGTTGTATTTGAATACAATATGCATAACATGGAATCCTCACTCCCTCATTACCATTTAAAACACAAACATTTGGAATAGATCATAGATAGAGAAATAAGCTTAACACTTGCAACAAACAAATAGTTGAGCAACAAGTAAGAGGCACCATTATAAAAAGGCTCAACCAAGAGGATATGTGAAAGGCATGATAAAGCATATTATAAGACTATTACAAGGATGAGCAAAAAGCATCATCATAGTCTTCAATGAATTATATTGCTTAGCATGACCAATCAACACGCAATAAATAAATAAGATATCAAAAGGAGATGTATCATCTCTTATGTGTATAAGTTTCTCTAAGTGGGCAATATCACAAAGATATTTATCCACAAAGAAACATGCACACATAAAATAGATACGCAAGAAAAATAGTATGATATCCAAGACGAAGTCATGCAATATACCAATAAGAATTTTTGCTTAATAGCATGGCCAAAGGCTCAATTTTATCTTATTGTACATTCATGAACTTCAACCACAAACAACTAAAATACATCACAAATATCAACAAGGGATAGAAGATAGTTGGGATGCATTTGAGAAAGGCAACAAGTATCACAAACGGGGATACCAAAAGAAGTAACTAAATTTGCACTTTCATCTATATTGCACATGTGAGAGCCTTGAGGAATTGATATGCAACAAAATTGCTAGATAGGCATAGTTGGGATGGATGAATCATGAGCATGATTTAAAATACTTCCCAACAAATGCACTCATCTCAAATTACTCACATTCACAATAAAGCGGTTTCATTAAGACTTTAGCAAGAAGCACAACATTTGCAAATCAAGAGATTCATGCCAAGATGCAACCATAAGGTTGGATACAACAAAAGTATGCATGAGAAGATACTTGTTACCAAGATAGCATTGGTGTGGATGTAGTAGATATGTGTTCGTTGATCATCCTATCTTGCCTCACGTTACCATTGAGTCACCACTTCTTTCCAAGAGTGAGACAAGCATTCAATGCATATCCATTGTACCTAACACAAAGGTAAGTACAAAATGGTCCCCAAACTAATTGGGTCCGAAGTAGTTAGACACACTACAACATATAGGACAAACTCCACAATTCTATGTGCATATAGATATGAAATTGAATTTCATGCACATCTTAGTCAAATTAGGATTTGATGGAGTTTACCCTATATATTGGATCAAAGAAAGTGACACATGCCATAAGATATACATATATTAAATATGCATGCACAATACTTTCAAGAACCAAAGGAAGATACAATTTGGACAAAACACCAAATAAACCAAGAGACAATGGTTGTCCAAATTATATCAAAGAATCAAATCAACACAAGATTGACTCCAAAGACTTATCTCATTATAAGAAGCTAATTAAACCTAAGCACAAAGGAATGAGATAACCAACTCCCAAGAGAGCAAGGTTCCAACAAATAAACCAAACCCTCGACACTTTTTATGATGGCACAAAGTACCAAAAAGAAAATTTATGACTCCCAAAACCAAATTTTTGATAAAGATCAAGAGATGTTAAGCATTCTAACAAATATAGGAGAGCTCCCCCAAGATTAGTGCATTATCTAGGATTTTGCATATGAATACTAAATGCACAAAACTAGGATCATCACGCTACCTAAATCTACTAAAATGCTAAGAAAGTTTGAATAGACAAATTAGATCCATAAGATGCAAGGAAGACACATGGGAGTCAAAGCACAACACATTCATGGCAATAAATAAGACAATTTAAACACAAGAGCCAATGTAAATATGATCAATAAATTTCTACCCAATAATAGATTGCCAATTGTCCTAGGACAAGAGGTATTAGGAAATATTTTCCGGTGGTATTTTGTAAGTATATGTAAGATCATTTTTACACCAAATAAAGCATATGGTAAAAGATAAGAGTTAACCAACATGCAAAGAGAGTTTCTTGATAGCTTCAATTAGTCATACCAACATGCAAAGCAATTAATAGTATTCATACCAACATGCAAAGCAATTAATAGTATTCATACCAACATGCAAAGCAATTAATAGCATTCATACCAACATGCAAAGCAATTAATAGTATGACTTGAAGCACATGGTTTTACAAAAATGTATTGAGGGACACATTGTGAAAAACCATGCCAAGAAAAACTTTCACAAATAAGATCCACAAAGATATTAGCAATGAAGCTATTTAAGCAAATTGGAACTTGTTTGAGAAAACATGTCACATATGAGAGACAATTTACAATATCAATTCTATGTGACACAACCTCAAATGTTCACATTTCCTAGGCTTGTAATATGCACAAAGCTTATTACTCCCCCATAATGTGATAAGGAATTTATTTTCACAAGAGGCAAATAAGATCCAACTAGAGATATTAATGGACATTAGAATTTGAATTTCTCATGAAGATGACATACCACATAGAGACTAGATAATCTTGCAATATCAATTCTAAGTGATATTCCTCATGTACACACATTGTTAGGATTGTGAAATTCCTAAAGGCATATCACTCCCCCAAAATGTTATAGTCCATTAATCTCTCATAAGAGCCATATAAGATACAACAAGATGCAAAGAGGCTCCAACACAAGCACAAATACATGGTGTGCAACCTAACATACATAGACTTGATTTCTCAAGAAAAACAAGTAGGATGCACAACATATACAAACACATGTTAGGAACAAAACTAACACATGCAAAGGGGCGAGTAACTTTCAATATAAATGAGTTGAGCACATGTTACCGCAAGGAGGAACATTGGGTGTATGATAGAAGTAAGATAACCAAAAGACTTGGCTTGAGATAATATAAATGATGAAGATCCCTTAATTCTTCATGATGTAGCCAAGTCTCCAATGCCCTCCAACAAGCACCTATTGATCAAGTTTTGGATTGTTGGTCCCCAACTAAGTTGGGTCCTAAGAGGTTAGTCACAATAGGCTTGGCAACCCAAATGGTTCTTTTCTTGACACCACTTTGAGCACCAACAAATTTGGCAAACACATTGCCACCCTCATCCTTACGAAGAGAATAAACATCATCAACGGTGATAGAGTTGGATGAGGTACCAATAGTGCAAAAGGAGGAGATGTGGCCCTTCTCGCGGCATATGTAGCAAGTTCTTTTCTTCTCCTTCTTCTCACTAGATTTCTCCACAATGGGAGCATTGGCTTGATTCTTCTTGGGAAGTGACATTTCTTCAACTTGAGGTTGAATATGAGTTTGAGCTTGAGGCCGCTTCCCTTTTTGCTTCTTCTTCAAAGGGCAAGATCTAACATGGTGCCCTTCAATTTTGCACTTGAAGCAAACAATCTTGGCCGGGTCTTTGACTTGTACTTGGCCCTTGTTGTTGTTGTTGTTGTTGTTGGACTTTTTCTTGTTGTTGGATTTGAATCCAAGTCCACTCTTGTCATTGGGGGATTGTTGCACACTTAACATCGTGTCAAGTTTGCATTTCCCTTCATGACTCTTTACCAAGTCATTCTTCAAAGAAGTGACTTGGGCCTTGAGCTCTTTGATTTCCTCTACATGGTTAGTAACAACACAAGTACTAGAGGAAGTAGAATCTTCATTGTTAGAGCAACAAGGCAAGGAAGATAATTCATCACAAGATTTAGCAATATTATGAGTGGATGAATTACTAGGACTAGCACATGGTAATATAACATTTTGAGTAGTAGTGCTAGTATCCACATGAGGCTCACAAGGTGTTTCCTTTGATATGATAGCCTCATGAGCTAACTTTAGCCTATCATGAGAGGCTAGAAGATCCTCATGGGAGCTAGAAAGCTTTCCATGATTTTCTTCCAATTTCCCATAATTGCTAGTTAGCAAATCAAGTTGAGCCCTTAGCTCAACATTCTCCTTCAAGGTAGATGCTTCACAAGAAGTAGAGTTAGTAGCACAAACATCATTATCAATAGCAATAGGAGAAGGCAAGTTGGCATGCACTTTTAGATAAGAAGCTTTAAGTTGCTCATGCGACTCGGTGAGTTTGGTGAGCGCACTCTCAATGACCCTTGAGCCCTTTTTGAGTTGCTCAAAATCCTCAAGGAGTTTAGCATTAACAAACACAAGCTTATCATTTTTTAGCTTTAGTTCATTTGCCATCTCAAGAGCTCTATCATGGTTTTCCTTTTCTCTAGACAATTCTAGAGCAAAGGTCTCCTCAAGAGCTTCCTTGATGGTTTGTTCTTCTTCAAGTTCATTCTTTAATGATGCGACATCATCGGCATACTCTCGTTCAAGAGCACCCTTTTTATCAATGGTGTTCTCATGCATCCAAATAAGTTTTTGGCTCTCAATGGCGGTAGTCAAGATTTCAAAGAAGTGAGTGCTAGCAATTTTATCTTTGCAAATAACCTTGAATACACTCTTACCCTTATCGCGTAGAGAGACAACCCAATCCTCTTCTTCATATTCATCCTCATCCTTATCACCACGAGACATATTAGGTTCCATGGTAGGAGGTACCGTGGAACCCTTGGCCATAAGGCATATATGAGGACCGTGAGATAAAGAGGAGGAGTTACTTGAGGCTCCTTTCAAGATCTTGTCTTGACCAATAGAATCTTTGGTTTCCTCTACATTGTTAGACACACAACAACTAGAGGAAATAGAAGCATTTTTATCATGGCCACAAGACAATGCAAGCATATCATCATTAGATTTATTCAAGCAACTTACACATGATATGCAAAGACTATCAACACAAGCATGTAAAACATTTCTAGTGCTAGATGTGTTTGAGTCCGTAGATGAAGCATTACAATGAGATAGAGATGAAGAATCATCAATAGTAAGCTCAATATCAACATTGCAATTTTCATCACCACTCACCATATCATTACCTTGTGTCTTACCACACTTGGGTGAAGTGGAAGAAGATGAGACCTCATCACGGCCGGAAGTGGAAGCAATACAATCATCCTTAATAATATTGGACACATCATATTTATCTTGAATCTTTGTCCATAACTCATGAGCGCTCCAAAAAGGCAAGTATGGAAAGAGACCTACATCTCTCAAAGCATTCATAAGAACATAAGAAGCTTGAGAATTGAGATATAAATTTTTCTCATCCTCTAACGATAGATTTTGTGAATCCATAGGAGGAGAAAAACCTATATCTACAATTTTCTCCATATGAGGGTCAATGTCCCGAAAATGACTAAGCATGCAAATTTTCCAAACATCATAATTTGTGCCATCTAATATAAGAGTGTTATCGTGCACTAATCCTCTAGCCGACATCTTTACTCTCAAGGCGGTGAAGCCTAAGAATGAGAGACCTTGCTCTGATACCAATTGAAAGGACACGGATGTCGCCTAGAGGGGGGTGAATAGGCGATTTAAAACTTTTACGAGATGGGCTTAACAAATGCGGAATAAAACTAGCGTTTACTTTGTCAAGCCCAAAGCCTATATACTATGGTTCACCTATGTGCACCAACAACTTATTCTAAGCAAGAGTTCACCTATGTGCACCAACAACTTATGCTAAGCAATACAAGCAAGTATGTGATAGCAAGATATATATAACTTCAAGCACGATGGCTATCACAAGGTAAAGTGCATAAGTAAAGAGCTCGGGTATAGAGATAACCGAGGCACGCGGGAGACGATGATTTATCCCGGAGTTCACACTCTTGCGAGTGCTAATCTCCGGTGGAGAGGTGCGGTTGCTTAGTGCTCCCGAACGCCACAAGAGGCTCACCTTGAGGTGTGGTTGCTCGATGCACACCAACGCCACAAAGGCCTCACCCCAAGATGCGGTACTCACACCACACACCGAACGCCACGAAGGCGCCTCACCTAAATCTCCGGTGACCCTCGCCACAAAGGCCTAGGTCACGGTTCCACTAAGGGATTTCCTTCGAGGCGGAAACCGGGCCTTACACAAAGGTTGGGGCACACATCCACAACTTAATTGGAGGCTCCCAACAAACCGCCACAAAGGCCTAGAATCCGTCTAGGGTTCCAAGAACCCAAGAGTAACAACTTTCTTGCTTTCACCTCCACGAATCACCGTGGAGAACTCAAACCGATGCACCAAATGCAATGGCAAGAACACCACAAAGATGCTCAAGTCCTTCTCTCTCAAATTCCAACAAAGCTACAAAAGCTATTGGGGGAATAAGAGAGGAAGAACAAATAAGAGGAGGAACACCAAATTTCTCCAAGATCTAGATCTAGTGGATTCCCCTCACAAAGAGAGGGATTTGATTGGTAGGAATGTAGATCTAGATCTCCTCTTCCTTTTCCCTCAAAAAGATTCAAGAAGCATAGGAGGAGTAGAGGGAAAGGGAAGCTCTCAAGGTCAACAATGGTGGAGAGCACAAAGGGGAAGAGGTAGCTGCCCAAGGAGGAAGAAGGGGGGCTTAAATACCCCCTCCCATCGAAATATGACCGTTTGGGTCAGCTCAGGCCGGATTTTCCGGGCCGGATATTTGCAAAATATCCGGGCCCCGAAAAACGGCTAAGGACATGAGAAAACTGCTCTCAGGATGGGGGCCGGACATTTGGCCGGATATTTGCCCGGATTTGTCCAAAAACCGGATTTTTCCGGGGGGCCGGATTATCCGCCCCAAACTTGGGCCGGAATATCCGCCCCCCTGAAAACTGGCAGAAACATCAAACTGAAACGGGCATAACTTTAGCATCCGGACTCCGATTTTGATGATCTTGGGCTTGTTTTAAAGCTAGGAACAAGCTCTACAAGATCATGCAGGAAACCATCATAGTCCAACAAGGGAGTATAGAAACAAATGATGAAAGGTTTGACCTATCTAAAAAAGACATACCGGTAAAACCTCCAATCTTGAAAATGCAACAAGTTGCCCGTGCAAAAACCATTCTTGATGAACTAGAGCTTGTCATGAGAATAAGCACAAGCTCTAAATCATCACATGGATAAGATCCAGATAATAACCAAGAAAGATGATGCAAGGATGCAAAGGTTTGAGCTCTCTCCGAATGATACGATCGAGTTACTCACTCGAGAGCCCTCTTGATAGTACGGCAACTAAACTATAAACCGGTCTCCAACTACACTATGAGACCGGTGAGAAAGAAACCCTATCAAGAGCAAACCTTATACTTGCGCATTCCACTTGAGCTTGATGACGACGATCTTGACCTCAACAAGATGGAACGCCTTTCTTGCTTGTGCTTGCTTGACGAAGTCTTGTAGATTGCTCCCCCATAAACCACCATGGGAGAGCTTCTTCTTCGGCGCATCTTCACATAAACATGACCACCATGTGGATTGCTCCCCCATAATCCACCATGGGAGAGCTTCTTCTTCGGCGCATCTTCACATATCCATGATCACCATATGGATGGCAAGACTCAAGCAAAGGATCTCTTCGAGATGGCTCATCTTGAACTTGCACATCATTTCTTCATTCTTCATCATGTTGATGTCTTGAAGTAACTTGAGGGCTCACTTCATCTTCATCTTCAAGACATACTTGACACTTGATATCCTTCATCAATTTCTTCTTATTGCAACCTTGAAGCCAACATATGGTTCAAGAATTGCCTATGGACAACTCCTACAAATATAACTCAATGCAAACATTAGTCCATAGGGATTGTCATCAATTACCAAAACCACACATGGGGGCTCCATGCACTTTCACCTACACAATGAATGGTGTTTGTCATCCAACAAGAGAGTGTTTAAGAGTAGCATTTATTTATTCAATTATGTGATCATTGTTGAGAGTGTCCACTAGTGAAAGTATGATCCCTAGGCCTTGTTTCTAAGCATTGAAACACCGTTTCCAACAAGTTCTGCTACATGTTCGCTTGCTGCCATTTTTATTTCAGATTGCAATTGCTACTTATAATCATCCATTACTTGTATTTCACTATCTCTTCGCCGAACTAGTGCACCTATACATCTGACAAGTGTATTAGGTGTGTTGGGGACACAAGAGACTTCTTGTATCTTAATTACAGGGTTGTTTGAGAGGGATATCTTTGACCTCTTGATGCGCGTAGATGTACACGTCCGTTGGGAACCCCAAGAGGAAGGTGTGATGCGCACAGCAACAAGTTTTCCCTCAGAAAGAAACCAAGGTTATCGAACCAGTAGGAGCCAAGAAGCACGTGAAGGTTGTTGGTGGAGGAATGTAGTGCGGCGCAACACCAGTGAAACCGGCGCCAACGTGGAACCTGCACAACACAATCAAAGTACTTAGCCCCAACGTAACAGTGAGGTTGTCAATCTCACCGGCTTGCTGAAAACAAAGGATTAAGCGTATCGAGTGAAAGATGGTGTTTGTTTGCAAAGAACAGTAAAGCAGTAGAATGTATTCAGATGTAAAAGAATGGACCGGGGTCCACAGTTCACTAGAGGTGTCTCTCCAATAAGATAACTAACATGCTGGGTGAACAAATTACAGGCGGGCAATTGACAAATAAAGATTCAATACATATCAACGATGATTACTATGTGATTTAATCAGGGCATTACGACAAAGTACATAGACCGCTATCCAGCATGCATCTATGCCTAAATAATCCACCTTCGTTATCATCCGAACCCCTTCCAGTATTAAGTTGTAAACAACAGATAATTGCATTAAGTATGGCGCGTAATGTAATCAACACAAATATCCTTAGACAAAGCATCGATGTTTTATCCCTAGTAGCAACAGCACATCCACAACCTTAGAACTTTCTCACTGTCCCAGATTCAATGGAGGCATGAACCCACTATCGAGCATAATTACCCCCTCTTGGAGTTACAAGTATCAACTTGGCAGAGCCTCTACTAGCAACGAAGAGCATGCAAGAACATAAACAACACATATATGATAGATTGATAATCAACTTAACATAATATTCTATATTCATCGGATCCCGCCAAACACAACATGTAGCATTACAAATAGATGATCTTGATCATGTTAGGCAGCTCACAAGATCTAAACAATGATAGCACAAGCGGAGAAGACAACCATCTAGCTACTGCTATGGACCCATAGTCCAAGGATGAACTACTCACGCATCAATCCGGAGGCGGGCATGATGATGTAGAGCCCCTCCGGTGATGATTCTCCGGCAGGTGCCGGAGGCGATCTCCTGAATCCCCGAGATGGGATTGGCGGCGGCCTCTCGTAATGTTTTCCGTATCGTGCCTCTCGACGGGGGTTCGCGACGAAGGCTATTTGTAGCGGAAGGGTAGGTCAAGGGGCGTCACGAGGGCCCACACAACAGGCCGCGCGCCGGGCCTGGGCCGCGCCGCCCGGTGTGTCGCCACCTCGTGGCCCACTTCGTCTCCCTTTCGGTCTCTGGAAGCTTCGTGTAAAAATAGGCCCCGAGCGTTGATTTCGTCCAATTCCGAGAATATTTCCTTACTAGGATTTCTGAAACCAAAAACAGCAGAAAACAAGAATGGCACTTCGGCATCTTGTTAATAGGTTAGTGCCAGAAAATGTATAATAATGCTGTAAAGTATGTGTAAAACATTCAAGTATTGTAATAAAAGTAGCATGGAACATAAGAAATTATAGATACGTTTGAGACGTATCACCTCTACCTCCCTGAGTTCGATAAACCTTGGGTGATTCACTTAAGGGAAAGTTGCTGCTGTTCTACAAACCTCTGCTCTTGGAGGCCCAACACTGTCTACAGGAATAGAAGCGTGCGTAGACATCACAGACCACGGGCATTAGAAATATGATAGCCCGACTTTCCATTGAGAAGGATCTTGGATGGACAAGACAGGGCTGATGCAAGTAGCAACATGCCTAACAACATTCCCCTTCTTGCTGATGGGAATGTAAGTATGAGGAAGAGAAAGGCATCAGCTATTGAAGAATTATTCAATGTTGATTCTCACAGCAAGTTGGATGCTTTGATTGCAAGGATGTTCTATATTGCAGGTGAATTCCTTTTATGGTTCACCGTGTTTCATTACCGGTTCGCTAGGATGCAATTACTAAATTCAAAATTTCCTGTGTACTTGTTGTAGGTATGCCTTTCAATCTTGCTAGAAACTTGTGGTTTAGGCAAGATTTTAGGTTTGCCACCAATGGTAAGTTAGCTGGCTATGTCCCTCCAAGCTATAAAAGATCAGAACCAGCCTTCTTGTGCAAGAGAAGACACATGTTGAACAAATGCTGCAGCCAATAAAGTCGACATGGAGCGGCAAAGGTGTGAGTATTGCGTCAGATGGGTGGCCTGATCCTCAAAGAAGGTCTCTCCCTTAAATTTTACAATTGTAACAGAAGATGGGCCCATGTTTTTAAGAGAAGTCAACACCGTGGGAGAGACAAAGAGCAAGGAGTGCATCTTTAAGAAGCTAGTAGAAACCATTAATTTTATTGCAGCAGAGAATGTTGTGCAAGTGGTCACTGTCTCACTGATAATGCATCAAACTGCAGAGGAGCGAGGCTGATGTTGGAGAAGAAGTACCATCATATTTTCTGGACTCCATGTGTCGTCCATACTTTGAACCTTGTGTTGAAGAGCATATTTGCAGCCAGGAATGAGCAAGACCCCGAGTACGAACACTGCAACTAGATCAACGAGGTTTCATTGGATGCGCAACAGATCCGGAACTTCATAATGAATCACTCCATGAGGTTGTCTATGTTTAAGATTTTAGCAAGCTAAAACTTCTAGCTATTGCTGGAACAGGATTTGACTCTCAGATTGTTATGCTGAAAAGGTTCTGTGAGATCAAAGCTCTTACTTTGTTTGTTGTGAGTCCTAGGTGGTTTGATTATAGAGATGGAAACAATCAAGGTAAAGCACAAATCTTGAAAGAGAAGGTTCTTAATGATTTGTGGTGGGATAAAGTGAAGTATATCCTCGATTTCAGCAAGCCCATCTATTCTATGATACGTGCACCTGATACAGATAAGTCATGCCTCTATTTGATGTATGAGGTGAAAACTAAAATTTATCGACACGAAGGAAAAGAGGAGTATCAACACTCTCACTTTTATGATATTGTTAACAAGATCCTACAGAGTCGATGGTTAAAGAATAATACCCATTGCATTGGTTGACACATTCATTCAATCCAAAAGCTACTAAATTGATGTCATAATTTTTTATTGTAGCTAATATTGTTGCTAACTGGGTCCTTTTGTTGTTATTATATTAATTAATGTATTACACTCAAGCTTGGCTTGCTGAAGTTGATGGCCGTGGAGGTCCACATGTTGGTGAAGAGTTATCAATAGAGAGAAACAAATGTTTTAGGAGGATGTTTGGTGATGGTCCGGAATTGTACAAGACCAAACAACAATTTGGCAATTTTAGTTTGTTTGCTGCTGCATTTAGTTTCTTCGATTCAATTGAGTATAGAACTGATGGCTCCCAAATGCAGGAGATCAATTATAGTACTTTTCAATGAGAAAGGTTGTCGAACTCACGAGGAGTTGAAGGTATTGGTTAGCAGAATCGACAATAAAGCAGTAATAATAAAGTAGCAGTTTTGGTGTTTTTGGTTGTATAGTTTGCAATAAAAATAAAATACAGAAAGTAAATAGCAAATAAGTAAATGCTCTCAATGAGAGAAAAGCTCAATCCTCTATGCATCAAGAGGACAAGCTCAAGTGTGTGTGCTTACATGGACTAAAGTTCTACACAACATGGTAAATATTTTGTCAAGCTTTATTCAATTAGGGGTGGAGCCTAAATTAGGTGCAGCCATAGATATGTGCGAACACACCCTTATGATGGGTTCTAGAGCCATTTTGATGTGCAAGTATAGGAATCATTAAGACATAAATGTTCCACCATAGCAACAAGATCATTGGTCCCCAACATAAACCCCTCTAATGCAACCCATAGTATTGAAAAACGGTTTCTGTTAGTCCGTCTCTTCCAACACTAATGCATTACATTAAAGTGAAGCCCTATGAGCCCATATAGGTGAAGTAATATGCAGTCGATGTTCACATAAAACCATCGTAGAACAACATAAAAGATAGAAAACTTGACCAAATACTCATTGCACATCATATAGAATCATAGCCACATCATCCTATGCCCTCAGGAACGGGGGAACTACTCATAAGTGTCAAACATGATATGGACCAGAGGCATAATGATTACAACACAATTTGAATATATAATCTCCCCACCAAATAATGACAAGGTTACCAATCACAAACATGCAACAACACTAGAAAAAAATATCCGGGGTTCAATTCAACACAAACTATGAGGGGGATGGCGTCGATATCATAGATGGAGATGGTGGTGATGATGGTGCTGATGGAGATGTTGATGGAGATACCTCCTCCCAAGCCAAGAAGGAGTGGGGATGTCGATGGTGTCGATTTCCCCTTCACCGGAGGCACCGGTGCAGCAGGATCTGCCCTCTCCCGGAGTAGGAGAGGACTTTCGCCTCCGCCGCCGCCTCAATAAATCTCGGGAATAATATGGCTTAGGTTTTTGGGTGAAACAGAGGATCTGGTATTGATAACTGCAAGAACACAAATCAGATGTAGCTAGTTTCGGAATAAGAGTATCGAACCACGAGGAGCTACTAGTAGTGATCTTAATGCCCCTTGTTACTATTTATCTAGAATTACTTAAAGTTGTCTCAAATCTCAAGCGAAAGATTTTATTTAAAAGGTTTTGTAGGGTGCTTTTGTAGAGTAAATCACTGAAAGTGAAGAATAAAAATGCAACTAAAGATTATGTTTGAAATGCAATAATACTAAAAATGTTCTCGGGGGTTGTTGGTTCCAGCTCTAGTATTAACTAAAAACACAAACTAGATAATCCATATCTTAGCCCTCGTTGTATGTGGGAATGGCTCGAAGTTGGAATATGTATCTCATAACATATCCTTGAATAACCACCGCAATGACCTTCGGCAAGCCACATATTGATCCATCACAATTAAGGGATTACCCCGTGGTTATTTGTTAAGCATTGCGAGTACCTTCTTATCCCCTTCTTCCGTACAATAGTGCACCGCACACGGCATGTTACTTCCCGCCGTATACACTACCAAACTTCCGAAGGTAGTTCCCTCCTGTGACCCTTAGGCAAATATTCCATGGTCGACATCATGCAACATCACAAGAGAAAACTAACATACAATCATAGTGCAAAGCTATAAATTATCTTAATCCATATAATAATACTACTAGGATTTCTCCATCTCCCCGAAGAACGGGGTGGACTACTCACACATGGAGACAATCAAGAACATAATCACAATCTTGCGAATGGAATATGAATAACGGTGTGAATTCAAGTACAAACCCACAATGGTAATGGAGATTACAATCTAATGAGATGGAGGGAATGGAGATGGTGATTCGTTGTGGATGATGAAGGTGATGATGCCTTGTCCTCCAATGATCCGTGTTGCAGCTTGTTTGAGGCCCCTTCTTGATCTTCCTTCATATCTCTTTTGGAACGGTGTTCTGGTGTTTCTTGTCGCGTACGTGCTTGGATCTCAGATCCGTCTGTGGGAGGTGAAAGTATTTGACGAGGCGGTGCTTCTGGTGGGTGGTACGGGCGGACGGTACGGGCGGGCCTTGCCTGTACTGATGCCCATTAAAATTACTGGAAGTTGTCCTCGCATAGTCCTTTCGCCCAGGTGCATAATTAAATGCAAAAATGATTTCTATGACGTCAAAATGCCTGAAAATGACAGTTTTCATTGATATTTCATCATTGAATTATTATTTGAAGATCCTGTGTAGACAAGCATAAGAGGGCGCGGTAGCGCGGTGAAATACAAACTTCCTACGAGTAGTCAACGATAACTTAATGAAATAACGGTATGAAAATATGCTAAAAATGCACTCATCGGGTATAAAGGGGGACCTGAGGCGACGCTCGAGGAGCGAAAGGACCTATGTGGTGTGGTGCGCCCAACATGTTTGGGCGCGCCACCTGGGGCTGTTCAGCCCTCGTGACTCCCCTCGCGTGCTTCTTTCGCTCACGGTCCTTCTCCGGATGAAAAACTGATCAGGTATTTTTGCGTCGATTTTTATCGATCCAGTAAGCCCTGAAATAAATAAAATACGAAAAAGGAGGGTTTCTGCCTCTCAGGAATTAATAGAAAAATAAATGGCGTAGGAAACTTAAAATGCAGAACACGTGCACCATTTGCGGGAATGGGATCGAAGACAACTTCCATGTTGTCGTCGAATGTACTAAAGCAAGATCGTTGCATCATCGTATGAGAGACTTTTGGATACTACCAAAAGAGGACAGTCGTAAAAGAACGGGTAAGGACTGATTGTTGATCATGCTCAGTAACTCCAACAAGGATCTGCATCAGGCCATACTTCTCACCCTTTGGAGATCATGGCATTTGAGAAATGATATCTACCATGCAAAAGGAGATGCAACTATCTAGGTTCCTTCTTTCTTATGCTGACACTTTGGATTCTAATACTGTTGTTACTGTCGACCCTGTTTGGACAGATGAGAAAGGTAAGAAACCTGCAAATGACATGCAGTCCCCCCAAGTTCATCGTTTCTTTCTGTAACTGAAGATCAAAAGCATTGGGATCCTCCTCCGCTAGGATGGTTAAAGGTAAATGTTGACGACTCTTTTGTCCCTGAAAATGGCGGTGGGACAACGGGCGCTGTTATCTGTGACCACCTGGGTCGAGTTATCATCGTAGCTAGGACTATTATGCCTTGTTGCACAAGTGTTGAAGAAGTTGAAGCTGTAACTCTTCTGGAGGGCGCCCGTCTTGCAAGGGATTGGACAACAATGCCAATTATTTTTTAGTGTGATTGCTCTTAGTCGTCCATGATGCAGACCAGGGCAAGAGCTCTCGGTCGCACCTAAGGAGCTACTTTTCAGAGTTTGCTTTCTTTTCTTCTTTTCTTCTTTTCTTCTTTTCTTAAGGACCGAAAGTGTCTCTTTGTTAGGAGAGCTCAAAATAAAGCCGCTCATGAATGTGTTGCCTACGTGTGGCGAGTAGGTTCTTCTATAGTCTGGAACAATGTCTTCCCAGACAAGTAGACCAAGCTTTGGCCTATGATTGTAATCGTACTGTTGCCTCTATATAAATGGAGGTTTTAGCCCTAAAAAACTTGTGTCTTATTTCATGGAGATCTGCAGAGTATTCAAAGGGCCCAACACGATTTGGGACATTGAAGGAGACACCCACGATATATTTGGTGGTGGTGCAGATTTTCTACAACAAATTGTGCTCTTACTAGACGAACGAGAGCTAGAGGCACCGCTAGATGATCTTGAAGCATTCGAGAACGAAGCAAACTAGGGGTGTGTTTGGATTGCTATCAAACCATACCCTACCAATTTTTTGGTCATGGCCAAAAGATTGATTGTTGTTTGGATAGTTGCTATTTTTTTTTTTGGCTTGCCAATGCTCACTATTAACTCTAGTTTATTTTTTTAGCCAATGTTGGCCAACTTGTGGCAAGGAATAGCTCAACCAAAATATTGGCTAGCCAAAATTTTGGTAGGCCAATCTTGGACACAAACCAAACATACCCTAGATGAACAAGAGCTACATGCCTGCTATATGATCTTGAAGCCTTGGGAATGAAGCTGCGGAATAATTATTCAAAATTCAAACTTGCCAAGTCATGATTAATGTGGTGTTATATTGTCATGTCGTGTCATCTATCTACTAAATTCGTACTCTCTTATTAGCTCGTTATTCAACTTTGTTGATGCACTATTGCCCTGTTGATAATTGTTTGTGAACTTGTGGTCCGATTATCAAGTTATGTGATATCTAGTTATCTATTATGAAATTGTTTTTGCGACTTACTTGTTCTTTTATTTTGCTGATGTTTGCGATATGGAGAAATAGAGGAAATATGAAACGAGTGATAATGGAAATATTTGCAAACTAAATGTAAGCATGATGCATCTTTTCGGTTTGGTTTTCATGCTATTTACTATACTAGTTTACTAAATTTTTATTTGATACTAGGTGGAAGAGAGGGCTGCACCACTGAGTTGATAAGCTTTTTTTGGCGAACAACTATCACGATACTCCTATGCTCCTTGTGAAAAAATCATTAATTTATTCAATTATTATTAATGTTTATTATATATATGCAGACACTGTATCCGTATTTTTGAAAAATCACCGTATCTCCGTACCGCGGTGTCCATAACCGTATCCGTATCGCCTTATCCTGGCAAAATAGCTTATAATGTGCCCTCCTATATATAGCGATGTGCCCCGCGGCTCGCTGGCATGCGCGGGGATGCCTCCTTCAACAAGGCAGGCATAGCATCATCATGAGCCGACCTCACGACCGACGGGTCGGCAGCGCACGCGGCGACATGGTCTCGGCCATGACTTTGAAGTCGCTTCTGTTGTTGACGCCGTCTGGTGCGGTGGAGTAGGCGGAAAAGAATAAAGAGCTTTTCGCAAAAGCAGATTGTCAAATGTCACAAATTTGCAGCTTTGCACCCAGCTAAGAGCATCTCCAACATGCGCTGTAAAAGCCCCGCGCGGCAAAAAAATCGCCGGTTTGCCGTGCGGGCGCTGCCGCGCTGCTCCAGCGGAGGCGGGAAAAAGGCGCGTGCGCTAAAGTTTTTGCCGCCCGCGCGCTTTCGCGCTATCCCACGCGGGAAAGTTGTCGCGTGCGCTGCCGCGCGCGCTATAAACACACCACGCGCAAACGCGTCCAACTGCCACTTCCTCCACGTGTCTGTCTCCCTCCCCGCCTCTCTCCCTCCCGCGCTGCTCCACCTCTGGCCGCTCCGCCTCCGACCGCGCCGCCTCCGCGAGATGCCTCCGCGCGCCGCCCGCCTCCGGCTACCACGGTGGGCGCGCCGAGCGGCGGTCGACGCGGAAATCCGCTCCGGCGAGGAGCGGATCCGCCTCGGCACGTTCGACACCGCGCACGAGGCGGCGCGGGCGTACGATGCCGTCGCCTGGCGGCTCGGCCGCTCCCGCCGAACAATGAACTTCCACGACGTGTTCACGCGGGAGCAGGCGGAGATGCTCGCGCCGCCACCGCCGGTGATCACGCGGGAGCAACAGCGCCGACAACGCGAACTAGAGCAGCGCCTCCTCATCGCCGAGCGCGACGAGGCGCTGCGCCTCGAATGGGCGCGCCGCTTCCCCGCCACGGAGGCTTTCTACGCGCAGAAGGAGGAGGAGAAGGCGGCGATGAAAGCGAAGAAAAAGGCGAGCCGCGAGAAGCGCCGCGCACTCGGCGCGGCGAGGAAGAAGGCGAGGGACGAGGCGGCGGCGAGGAGGAAGGAGGAAAAGAAGAACGGCGCAGGACCGTCGACCATCGTCCTCTCCTCCTCCTCCTCCTCCTCCTTCCACTGGACGACGACATCGACGCCGGTGTCGAAGACGACTCTGAGCAGCTCCGACTTCGACTGAGAGTCCGACGAGTAGTCGGACGAGTAGTTTATTAGTATTTTCGTTTTAAATGTCGCATTGTATCGTTGCACTTTTAAAATATATTCGTATTTTCGATCAAATTTTCATAGTTTGTTTGATGAATTTTCAAAAAAAAAAACGGTCGGATTAGCAGTTTGTGACGCGCGCGCTGCAAAATAGAGCCTCTGCCGGAGGTGCGTTTTTCGCACAGCAACGCGCGCTGCAAAATAGAGCCTCTGCCGGGGGCAAATTCGCTATGCCGCGCGCCAGCGGTATACAGCGCGCCCAAGCGGCGGTATAGCGCGCCAGATTTTACAGCGACTGTTGAAGATGCTCTAAGAAGTTTTGGACTACCTAAACACGGTTTGCACTTGCAACTAGGTGTACCAAATTGTACCTGTACGCCAAGTTCTCGTACCTCCAAATCCAATGTCATTATCAGCTCATAACTACGGAGTAGTTATTTGTTTGGGCTTGGTGGTCGTATGTGTACTGGGCTTAAACTTACGTAATGGGCCGCACGGGTGGATCAAATCCGATTCTCCGGCACTACGTATGACTTCCGATCCAGCTTCCCCGCAAAAACAAAATTCCTAATTCTAAAAAAAAAAGCAAAAACAAATTCCGTTCCAGTTCAGTTCAGAAACGGATCGACATACTTGCGTATTATAATTCCACCATCGACACGAGTAGTTTACGTAACAAAGAGTACTTTGACCGCCGACCGATATAGTAGTATAACAATTTCGCCGGCGCCGAGGGGAAGCAATATGATGGCCGGCGGCGACATCGAGAGCGGCGGCGTTGGCGTGACGGCGGAGCCGGACAACTGTGGTCGGCTCAGGGTTACCTTCGCCGTGGGCCTAGCCACTTTCACCCTGGTCGGCTCGGGCTTTTACCTAATCGGCCCGGAGATGTCGAGGACGGCCCTCTGAAACCGGTGGACAACATGTTTGTGTTCGTCGCCGGAATCGTATGCCTCGTCTTTGGATGCTGTTTCTTCATACTTTTTGGAGGTCTCATGCAGGAGTGGGAGCTTGGGCACCCCGTGGAACATAGACTTGTAGATACGTTGATGATGTAATTGAGTTTTGCCCCTGCTACTGCATTCATGGTCCTTTTTATCGGATGTCCCCGAAGGGACATTCATGGTCCTTTTGTAATCATCACTTTGCATTCTGTGTTTAATCATAGTCAAATTTAATAAGGTTTGAGCTTAGTACATAGGAAAAATATATCTACGGTACATCCCCCGTAATACCAAGTTCTAGCGTGATCCAAATTATTCTAGAGGCTGCACACCAGTACTAACCAACTCGATCGTTTTCTTGTCGTTCAAGGACTGATGTGAATTGTCCTCGTCTAAAGACGATATGTTGTGTTTTTAATATTCCTCCATCAAGTTACAAAATCTTTGTACTAACAAAAATGGGTCAATTTGATCCTGAAGTTCTGCAGCCTGATAATCTAGAAATAAAAATTTCATCACAGACCACAAGTTCGGTCGACATGAACATTCCTAGAATAACATATCCTCATGTTCTGAAGGAAGATAAAACATGAAGCTCTATCTATGTGCAGCAAGCAGCATTCCTCCGATGGAGGTCATTGTTGGATTTGGTTTAGCTCTTATGTTTTTTTTTTTCATAATCCCCGAGCTTTTTCAGTCTTCAACCTCAGCTGCTATGTGCTATTTGGAACTGCTCCTCTGCAAGCTTTACTGGGTCCTGCTGTATGGCCCTTTTTCGCACCTTCCCAGTCGATGGGCTCTTGCCTGAGTTGAACCTGGTAATGACTTCTGGGTTCTGGCACTTCAGCACCTGAAACAACCACACCGTTAGCGTAAACGCATAGGCCTGGAGTAATTTAACAGTTCCAGCCAAAATTAAACAAGAGCTGTGCAAATTAATGGTTAAATTCTATGTTCGCCACCTGATTACTCTAAAACAGCGAACCACAGTTATCTCCTGGCATATTAAAGTTGCCTCTCTACAAACCTTTCAGAAGAAGAAATCCATATGCAACTGCAGCTCCAGCATGTCCCTGAGATGTTCCAAGCTTTTCTTTTGAACAATTTTTTTTTAACAAAGATGTTCCAAGCTCAGATGTCAGAAAAACAGAAATAACAATGCGTTTCATAGGCTGCAAATAAAATAAGATAGTTTCTTAGTTGATCTTCTATTTACCACCTTTTCTGAAGCTCTATGGAAACACCACATGGCTCAAGCTATGTCCTTCTTGACACAATCTCCAGTTGAATACACAACACCCAGGAAGACGCCATTAGAAGACCAACGTGTAAGAACTGGAGTGCTCGATGCGTGATGATGAATCACGAGGACTGTGATTGACGTGAGCCATGGGCCAACCCGGCCGCGTCACGACCTTTCTTCTGGCCACTTTGGCTCCGTAACAGATGCGCCGAACCACGGCTGCCACCTACGTCTGGAAAGTACCAAATTGATCACGGAAATCAACTACGTACAATCAATTACGTAATGCTCCCCTCTTTTTGATGAACCCATTTAAAAGAGAGATGCTTTAATCTCCTCATCCGAATAGGGGGTACACAATTGCTCATTCATCCAATGCTCAACCTTATGGTAGCCTTTCTTATATTTTGCCTTGAAATACTTTAAGGTCCAGGGCATCTACAAATGCAAAATGTAGGGTTTTTGGGCATGCCAAAGCATGTACATTGATGAAATGACGATACATGTGCCCTTACCACTGCCACAACGCCTGCGCCACGCTCTGGGTGGCTAACAACATGGTTGATCACTGCGCAAAACTTGTTAGTCTCTTGCTTGATGCAGTTCTACCTCTTTTTGATGGACTCTTTGTTGCGGGTGTTGCAAGTATTGTAGGGCATGTGCATCCGTCTCTCATGAAATTCTTGGTTCACCAACATGCTTTGCCTTTTTTGCTGGGACGCATATAGAGTCTTGGCTAACAACCAGCCAAGAATCGTAGAGCACGAGGTCCTCCTTGTCACTGAAGCAACTAGTCCTATGACCCCTCCTTCTTCTTGCCAACGCCCGCGCCGTGCCCATCAGCCATGACACCATGAGGTCCCAAGATGTCCTCGCGCTCCTCAAATCCCTCGTTGTCGTCGTACAATGTCGTGGCTTTTTCCGTAAGCTAGGTAAAGCCTGCCTGCCCCTTCATCTGGTAAAAAAAGCCTGCACCTTCATCATTCTGGCCGGTGACGCGCCGGAGACAACGAAACGGGATGACGCGTGGACCTGCATAGGCGCCCTTGCCAGTTAGAAACTTAAAGAGTTCATCGACCAGGCCTGGGGAGAATGGCCGGTGATCCCCTCTTGTTTGAGGTGGTCACCCCCCGCGGCGGCATCGATGGTTTCTTGGGCTTCTCTCAACCGCGCATTGGCGCGCCGGTCCCGTCGCTTCTTGGCCTCGACAAGCTTCTCCTATTTAGTCAGCACCTTCTTCGACGCCTTGAGCTTCGTTCGGGCCGACGGAGGCGGCGTGCTTTGAGCATGCCATACGTGCGGTCTCTTGGATCGCTGGGCCCACAATCGCGGTGGCCTCGTCTCCTTCCATGGCACCGACGGCTGAGAGAGCGTCCATCGCTGGTTAGGATTTTTGCCGTTGTGCGAATACGATATTTGGGTGGCGAAAGTGGAAATGGCTTCTACGCCACTAGGAGGCGGGCAGTATAGGAGGAAGAGGAGGACGTGTGTCCACGCAAACACATTTTAACCCAAAATTTATGTTGCATTTGCGTCTCGGCGGACAACAAGATTGCTATGTCGAGGCGCTGGACTGAGGACAGACTTAAATTTTGACCGGAAAAACATACACATACTAAAAATATGCGTTTGCGACACCGTTGGACCAGTTCATCGACTGGGCAACCCACGTGTAACGAGGGCCGGAGTTGCCGACGCTCCATGATGAATTGCGTGAACTGTGATTGACGTGAACAATGGGCCACCCGACCGCGTCACGACCTTTCTTCTGGCCACGTTGGCCACCGTCCACGGACCACGGCTGCCACCTACGTCTGGAAAGTACCAAAGGATCACGGAGATCAAACTGCAATCAACCCGCCATGGATGACTAACTGCAAAACAAGAATAATGCTCCACGCACACCATGGTGCATGGAAGCGGCATATATGCTGTATTAAAGGCTTTCACAAAAAATGCACCAAACAGTCATTTTACATCTTATTAATCATTTTCTACTTTATCACGTAGTACACGCAATGTTCAAGAAATCGTTAAACTTAACTTATCAGTCGGCATTAAAATGAAGACTAATCGCATATTGGCCGATTAATCGATTTTATCGGTCAGCCATTTATCAGCTTATTTCTTTATAAATCCTAATTTTCGACACTAAATTTTCTATAATATGCTATGCAAAAAATAATATTTGAGCATTGCACATAAGTATTACCTTGATTCCTTGCATTTCAATTAATAATAATGGAAATTTTGAGCTAATGCACAATTCTACACAACCATAGGATGAAAATATCGGACAATCAGACAAAATATTGGCCATGAGAGTGAAAATCGGGCAAAATATCGGATCAAATGCAGAAAATCGGCTGAAATATCGGTGGCGCGAAAAATTGGCCCATATGCTGAAATCTTATCGGTGATCACCCGATTCACGATAAATCGGTATCTCGGCCGATTTTTTGAACAGTGAGTACACGTGATAAGCTACTTTCAAACAAAAAAAAATCATTTTCGTACTTTCCTAATACTGGTAAGTTATAGTACCCCCTCCGTTCGAAAAAAAGATGTCGAAAATTTTGTCTAAATCTAAATGTATCTATACACTAAAAAGTGTCTATATACATCTAAATTTAGACAAAGTTGTGATACCTTTTTATGGACAGAGGTAGTATAATTATGCAATAGTTTATATTTTTGTGCGATATTTAAATTTAGGCAAACTTGCGATATCTTTTTTTATGGACAGAGGTAGTATAATTATGCAATAGTTTATATTTTTTAGTGATATATTTAAATTTAGATAAACTTGCAATATCTGTTCTGGTTAATTGATTGGCTAAATAATATCTTCTGATAATATTTCTTTCTCCATTTTTTGACATCTTATTCTCCATTTATGGACCAAGAAAAACCAAGTGGGTAACAGAAGATTCATGTGGGCATCCCAGAACTAAAGGGCTTTTTTTTTACCTGATGATGTTTTGGAACAGTTATTCTGATGTGGCTATAGCAAAATGGACTAAAATGATTAGGACCCAGCCAGTATAAATGAAGGAAAAGGCGTAGCCTGCCTTTTGTCCTCATCCCCGCTCTCCACAAAAAATTCCCCCAAACTCCTCTTCTTCTTCTTGCCGAGGAAGCAAACGCGCAGAGCGAGGGCGTGCGCGAATGGCGGATTCGCCGGCGCCGACGCGGGTGATGATGGCGGTGAACGAGTCGTCGCTGAGGGGCTACCCGCACCCCTCCATCAGCTGCCGCGCCGCCTTCGACTGGATGCTCGCCAAGCTCGTCCGCTCCAACGCCGACGGCTTCCACCTCCTCTTCCTCCACGTCCAGGTCCCCGACGAGGACGGTACGTGTAACCGCCCGCGCGCGCGCGCCTCTCGTCCGCTCCCGTAGGTAGATTTGCTTAATCGCCGTGCGGAGCTCATTGCCGTGTGCTTGAGGGTGCTCGATTGAATGCGTCGGTTCCCTGCCGAGGTCGCGCAGCGCAGGGGTGGTGCTCGTGTTGTACCACGGTGTAGGTGTAGTTGTTCGTATCACGCTCTAATAGTGCCATATGAAATGCGTGGTAATTTCGTAGTATCGATCGATTATATCCTTACTGCAATCCCACTGTTTATGTACACGGGATCCGTATACTGTTGCGAGACGAATTGTGTGGAACTTAAGCTGAATAGAGGGATTGCATGCTTCTGATGCATCCGGACACTGTCTCGGTTTTTAGCATCCTATTTTGGCTTGCGTGTAAAGGTACTTTATGCGGAGCTTTGTTCTGTTTCAGGGTTAGTCAACGGTTTGTACAACTGAAGTAGGCTGCTCATACTAGCTGCTGGTTGTTGCGTCGTTGGTAGTTGTTGCTGCATCTGAATTAACTGTACCAGAAACTGCATGGTGTATTTTTGAACTGACGGTATACTGCAGAGTTTGGATGAGCATGTCATTTGATCGATGCAGCTAGGTTCACTTGCTCAGGATAGGAGAAGTTTTTGCTGTTTCTGGATCGAGGGTTCTGCATAATTTTTTTTTTTTTGGTTGCATATAGTGCTGTATGACAAGTCAAGGGTATATTTTAGTGCATACAGTGTTCTGTCTTCTATGACAAGGTGCTTACTGCTTTGTGCGGAGATTGTTCTGTCTCAGAAGTAGTCAATGGTATGTACAACTGAAGTAGGCTACCAATAGTAGATGGTGGTTGTTGCCTTGTTGGTTGCTGTTGCGGCATCTGATTTAAGTTTACCAAATAGAACCTGGGGTGGGTGTACTGGGTGTCTCTAATTCTGTGACCTGTTTGTAAGCTAATGCCTACCCGTGATTATGTACTGGATTGATGGTTATGTAGTCTTTGCTATTTCTGGATAGAGGATTCTGCATAGTTTTTTTTTTGTTGCGTGACTGATGTGATACTAGTGTAAAGGCAGATTGATGAGGTTTTATGTTCCTCCAATCTTAAAAAGTGTATGCAGGGTACTGCATAGTATATTTTTGAATTGAAGGCAAGGATAAGCATGTTATTCGATCGATGCTGTTAGGTTCACTTTCAGGATATGCGAAGTTTTTACTGTTTCTGGATAGAGGGTTCTGCTTATACATTTATTTTGGTTGCAGATAGTGTTGTATGGCAAGGCAATGGTATCTATTTTTAGTGCATACAGTTTTCTATGACAAGGTGCTTACTGCTTTGTGCGGAGATTGTTCTGTTTCAGAAGTAGTCAATGTTATGCGCAATTGAAGTATGTTACTAATACTAGGTTGTGGTTGTTGCCTTGTTGGTAACTGTTGCGGCATCTGAATATAACATGTACGACAACAAAGTACAAACGCCATGACAAGAACCTGTGGTGGGTGCACCTGAGTAATGCTATGACCTGTTTGTAAGCTAATGTCCACCCTTGATAATATACTGGATTGCTGGTTATGCATTCTTTGCTGTTTCTGGATAAAGGGGCTGCAGCCTGCAGTAGGGTGTTTTTGTGTGGCAAGGGAGGTGCTAGTACTTTGATGGAAATAGTGCTTTATCACATACTTTTATCTCAATAGCTCTTTGCCTCTTCAGACTATCCTTTTGTCAGCAAATAACATGTTGTTGTCTGGCTTGGGTTTTTCAGCTTACAGCTTACACTTTTCTTTTGAGATATTATCTACCGCTACTAAGCTATTTCTGGTGCCCAGCATTATTTATAGTAACACCTTACTTGTTTCTAGTGTTTGAAGAAATGCTAGTACCTATTGCTGTGTATTATCCTATTTTGAAATTTTGAGATGGAAGAGTATTCTTTTTCCTTGCTATTATAGCAGTACAATGTGCCTTCTGCTTCATTCCACTGTTCTTCAAGAATACAACGACCATTCTGAGAAGAATTTGTCCAAATCCATTCAAAATATTAAAAATGATTTACCAAAAATATGTATAGTAGGACGCATCAGTTTGGTAGTGTGTCTGCAACATCTAGTCCTTTCGTTTCCTGAAGAATAGTTTAATGCATGTAAAGGCATGTTCTGCCGTTATAATAGGAACTGCAGGCTGATAAGCATCCACATGAAATTAGCTGCCTGTTGAGTTGGTTACTAACTTTGTATGCTTGTTTTTCTCCATGTCTTCAATGCGCTCTGAACTTGTGTAAGACGAAATAGCTTTTCTGCTTTCAGGTGGCACGTCTGCCGTTAAAATAGCAACTGCAGGCTAATACGTGTGCACATGAGAATGAGATTGGCTGCCTGTTGAGTTATTACTTTGCATGCTTATTTTTGTCTATGTTTGCTATGCCCTCTGAACTAGTGTATGAGACAAAAATAGCTTTGTGTTTTCTGGTGTTTTGACCTGAATCTTGCTTTGTTTCTCATGATGTTGGGCCAAAAGGCACTTCAGCTGATACTTGAATTCAGTAGACCATAACCAAGAGAGCTTAGGGACCACTTCTCTTGATATCTGAAATAGCTCCCTGCTGTTTCTCAAAAGAAAAAAACCTTGCTTGTAAGATATCTAGCTAGTGAACTAGCTCAGTATATGCTAGTGCTTTATGTTATGATATTGTATGTTTGGCTAACAAATTGTCTGCATAGATGTCCTAACTTGAGATGCACTGTCAGAGTGTCAGGCTAAGGGCTCATTTGATGTAATTCTGATTTGTAAATGACTGCTTGTAGACTCATATTACATTTGTTTGCATGTATCATTTTCTCTCCATTTATTGTGCAACAGTCCATTGTGCAGTATTTTTTTTTAAATTTAGATATTTGGATTACCCTTTTTGTCTGCTACTTATTTCGTTTTTGTTGCCAATCCAAAGGATTTGATGATGTGGATAGTATATATGCATCACCGACAGACTTCCAGAGCATGAAGCAGAGAGACAAGATAAGAGGGATTCACCTACTTGAGTACTTTGTGAACCAATGCCATCAATTGGGGGTAGTCACACAATTTAGTTTATTTCTTCAGTATTGTAGGCTCTAGTTAGTTATAATTTGTATTTTGGTGCCTAACAGCTTATCTAATTATGCTGCAGATAAAATGTGAAGCTTGGACCAAACAAGGGGATCCAAAGGAGGTTATATGCCATGAGGTGAAGAGAGTCCAGCCTGATCTTCTAGTTGTGGGAAGTAGAGGCCTCGGGCCATTTCAGAGGTATGTCAAAATCACTTGGTGTGTTAGCTTGACACTACTTTGTGGAAGGGTGAAGTAACCTTTATTGTGTAATAAGATGGCTATGTATGTTTTATTAAAAAAAATCATCTTTGAACCTCATCCAAACGTAGATAAATTACTATCAACTTGGTTGGATTGGGTTTGTTGACAGAGGGGCGTTGGAAAAATTGATATTATGGTATTGTTATGATATACAGTATTGTCCCTCCTCTGTTTCTTTCACCGTACTATAGAAGCAGGTTAATTTTTCTGTATTCTGAAGCTAGACATGCCTACCTTAATCACATGAGCAAATATCATCATGCTAGTTTTCTTGCATGCTGGAAGAACAACTTTATTTCGTTTACCAAATGTTTTGTACAGTATCCCTTTGTTTTGGATAATCATTGTATGCAAGTACTACCTCTGTCCATAAATAGATGTCTTAGATTTGTGGACGGAGGGAGTACTATATGATATCAATCCTTGCGTCCTGATCTTGTATTTTTTGCGTATAAAGTAATAATGGGGATCTAAGAGAAGGGTTGAATGAAGGAAATACATCTATTGCATAATCCACACCCGTGTCTTCCAAAACAAGGGAAAATAGCCAGCAGATTTTTGCCCTCAAATTTGTGTTGAACACCTGAGTTCTGTTAGTACATCAAACACAGTTAACGCTGAATATTTGGAGCTGACTATGAAATAGGTGTGTAGATAATCATATTAGAATTTGGAATGCTATGCTTGGTTTGCTAACCTTAAATTCAAATCTGACTGCGCCATAATAAATCTCTTACTCTTGAACACTTTACATGGATCTCGTCCTAATGAGTTTGTATGCATTTTATCCTCTGCATTTGACGTACCAAATATCCTTCTTTTGTTTGTCTTCCATGCTGTACTTTTCTTAGAAAGAATCGTGTTGCAATCCTTCTTTTTTGTAATAGAAAAAAGTTAACCATCTTAGATGGATAAAATGATCAGAGAAGGCATAATTTTTTTGTTTTGCACATGCACCTTTTAGTGAAGTCTTGCATGTTGAAATTTAAATTGTGGCTTCTCCTATTTGTCTGATTCTGTAATTTAGCTTTTCTGATTTGCGTAGGTGCTAAATAAGATCAGTCATTTTTCTTAAAATTTCCAAGTGCATAGATGCAGGGTGTAGTTTTTTTCTACTTTGTGCGCATGCTTGTACTTGTGTCATTATAATTATGAAGTGGGACTTCGATATTCGTGCTCTCTAGACAAGATGTTTGCCTTGCAAATCAAGCAGCAGTAAAAGTGTGCGTAGCTATTGTGCAAAGTCATATGGACTCACCCTGTTGATAAAGACTCAATAGTATTACTTTAGGAGAACGTGCCACTGATAAAAAGATTTGGTGATTTAATGTCCTATTCGTACAGAACTGATCATAACCATTCCTATGATGTAATGGTCCATCTGTGTAGAACTAGTACTGGCAACTTTCGTGTATGTGTTTGCTCTTGCCCATTTGGCTATTATTCAGGTTTTCTTAGAAAGTTACAATTCAGGGTTAGGTGGTTTGTTTACAATCTTGCCAACTCACTGTTTTTCTTTCATGTACTCACACTTTCTCCCAATTTAAGCGCTGTAGTTGTGCATACTCCAGATTGTTTATCTACAGCACTTTATAACACTGATATAAAAACACTATTACTCGGTTACCTATTTTCTAGTAGTTTTCGAAATGGTCTATGAAGTTTTCATATTGACTGGTGTTGTATGCTATGTCAGTATGTCTGCATCCATAGCTTATAGATGTGACTATTCCATGACCTATTTCTATCTTTGGAGAATACGAGAGTTGTGTGTGAGAGTATCTTCCCAGGTTACTTTTCTTAAATCGAAATGCATTCCTGTCTGCCACTGGTTACGAACGAAAAACTTAGCTCTTAAAGTTTGGTTGAGTGGTTTACGATTTATTAGAATTTTAGACCAGCACCTGCATCATATACATAAGATTTTTTTTTAATGTTTTCAATTTCAGTTATATTCTTTTTGTCTCTTCGTGTGTGACTAGTGCCTACAGTATTTTCATATGCAACTTAGATTCTTCTTCTGACAAAGTGACATTACTGAACTATGCCATGCAATTCTTTTCTGAATTATATTGTGGCCCATTCTTGTGGGTAAAGCAAAGCAACATTCCACACCTTTTCTCACATTCAGCAAAGTAAATTTTTCACTTGAACTGAATGGTTGGTGTTTTGACTTGCAGGGTTTTCGTGGGCACAGTGAGCGAGTTCTGCGTGAAGCATGCCGAATGCCCGGTCATCACCATCAAACGCAAGGCCAATGAAGCTCCCCGCGATCCTATCGACGACTGATGCTTCCGCGCAGCCACAGTACCCGAGAACGAGATATCCTTCACTGCTTGCTTAATGGTTGAATGTACAAATAGAATATGGAAGTGGCTGGGAACTAGTACAGACTTATGCAGAGCGCGCCCCAAAACTAGCTAGAGTGAAGATACTATCGCCGATGCATGGATGGCTAGCAGACATTGCGTATCATATTATGAGAATGAGATACATCCAAGTTGTGAACCTAAGCTACCCCTTTGATGAGCGATGGATCATGTACTACTAGGGCTTTGCAGAGACGAATGTTCCAACCCTGACTTGCCCCTGCCTGACTGCGCCGTTGGGAGCCGCAGGGTACCTGAAACCCGCGTACTCTCTGGGCATGGCGACGCCAACCTGGGGATGCTGGTGCTGCTGGCGACCTCTGGTGTCGGGCTTGCTGTCGGTCTTCCACGCCGCGGGCTTCCCCGGCGCGAACTTGATCTCGAAGCCGTCGTCCATGTCGTGGATGACCGCGCGGGAGCTCGGCATGGGCTTCATCGGCGGCGGGTACTTGACCTCGAACCCCTTCTCCAGGTCGCCGCCCACGGCGTCGGTGCCGTAGTAGTGCTGGTCGGAGTAGGAGGACTTCTTCCTGGAGAGGCGGCGGCCGCAGAGCCGACCCGCGACGCAGGCGACGACGGCGAGGAAGGAGATGACGCCGAGCACGGTGAAGACTGGCACGAAGGAGCCCCTGGACGCGGTGGTGGCCGGCTGCGCGCGCGTGATGGAGCTGGAGGTGGTCGGGTAGTACGGCATGGGCTGCGTTAGAGAAGACATTGCTTCTTCTGCCTCTCTCGGCTCTCTGTGAAGCTACTCGACCTTCTCTTCCAATGGAGGAAATGGCTTGTGATGGAGCGTGCTGGTTGGTTTGCTGAGGCCTGAGGGGGAGGAGAGCAGTAGCATGGTCCTTTTATGATGGTCGCGAGGCAAAGCCCCGGATTTGAATCGATGAAAATTCCTTTTCGTTCTCACAAGCTACTAGCCAGTGGTGGTATGATGATGTTGCATCGCCCATCTTTTCACTCATTCCTTTTTTCCTCCCTCTCTCTCTCTCTATCTCGCTCTCCCAGCAGCGGCAGCAGAGGCAGAGATCTTTGAACGCATCGGACGGCGAGAAAGGCGCGCGCTCCGGGATCTCTTTGGGGCAGTTCAATGCGCGAGCTTGGCATGCCGCATTGCACAGCCTGCCCGGTTGGTCTGTCTCTCTCACACTCCCTGCACTCTACTGTGCTCTGAACTGTACTGCTGCTGCGTTTCGTTCGCTTTTGCTTTTGGACGTTGCATTGGATCAAAGCAACCGTCGCAGCGGTCAGGGACATCACATCGCTTTGGCTTCTTTGATTTGCTTTCCGCCCCCGCTTTAGCAGAGGAGAATGAACGCCTACTTGACTAGTCGCCTTTCTCGGGCAAGCCAATGCTAATCAAATTCAGATATAAAAAAAGGCTAATCGAATTCTGTGAGTGAGGTGACATCTTAGGCCTGTGCACCGTAGGGTTTCGCTCTTCCATGATATGAGCTCGAATACGGCCTGCTACTACTAGTGCTAGACATCTTCATCAGTGCAGGTAGAGGCTCTGGATGGGGTATTGGCAGCGTGTTGGAAGCACAATAATTCTGCCTAGCTAGGCACGTACCAATGTGGACTTCGTGTAGTCACACAGGTGCATTCTCCCGAGGGCATCTCGCCCGACGCAAAAAAGACGACAAAATTGAATGGGCGTGAGTCCGTTTGCGTCGGGATGTAGACGCCGAAATCGGCCGAAAATGATCCACTGTCCATTTGATAAAATAATTTACATAGTGCGGGAAAAAACATGAAAATACAAAAAAAGGCCATGGCTAGCTAACCCTGACCTATGCCACGTCGTCGCTGGGCACCTGAGCCAGGTCGACGAGCTCCAGGATGACCCATGACTAGTCAGGGACCGGCGGATCAAATGATGGTGCGGCAGGTGGTGGCGGTGGAGGCGGCGAATCAAATCCTAGTGATGCGGGTACGTGGGAAGAGGCGGCAGAGGAGGCGACATCGAGGCCTGCAAGGCTGCAACGCTAGGTTGAAGGCGTCTTCCTCCAACAGACCTAGCGGCATGAGGTCGATGGTGTACCGGGTCAGCGACGGTAGCGGCTATGGCAGCTCCGATATGATGATGCCGAGCCTCGTCGCCTCCTCCTCGGTCAGTTCGTTCGACAGCTCGATTTCCCTGCCCTCCTCCAATGCCATCTGGATAACCTAGAAGACGTCGGCGACGAGTCAATGCCGTATGCAGAGGCGTTGAGGAGGTTCCAGGGCAACAGGGACCGGTGGCGGGCAATCTCATGTCGCCGCTCTCGGCTATGCCGTGGCACCGCCGGCATGGGCACCCTCCGGTGGCTAAGGAGCCACCCACTGGGCAGTAGACGTTGTTCCACCCATGAGCGCAAGGCGTGCGACCGATGTAGAGGCTTGGGCCACGCCGGCGGTGACTAGGACGCGGAAGTGTGGCTTCTACTTCTTTGTCATCGACAATCCAACCTCATGGTCGTTTTTTGGCCTCTTGAATGGCCACCCCTTGCCCACTCCGTGCGACCGTGCCTTTGATGCGGCTTAGAAGATCAACCGCCGCCTGCCAGCGCTCACGCTGAAGCCAAAGCGTGCCATGAATGGCGGCGACGGACAACGGACACGTCTACCGTCGGCGTTTGTTCACGACGATGCATTGCCAGCCTTAATTGGACCATGAATAGGCCAGCGCGTGAATATATCGGTCACTTTGCGTTGAAGGTCTCGGATTTTGCCCATTCCTTTATCCGCCCAGACTTATCCGTTTCTGTCGGGAATGCCTTTAGGCCCTGTTCACAGTAGGGTTTTGCTCTTCCATGATATGTTTCCGAATACGGTCTAGCAGTAGACATCTTGAGTGTAGGAAGCGTGTAGGAAGCACAATAATTCTGCCTAGCTAGGGTACGTAGCAACGTGGACGTCGTAGTCACGCAGGTTCGTCGCACGGAATGCAAATCGGATGGTAAAAATCTATAGCCCTTTTGGTGTAGGCCGAGATTTCTTTCTCTTTCTTTCAACACGAATTGAAAAATGTGAAATTCCGCGAAATCACTGCCTACGTCCTGTAGATTAGGCCATCATTCATAGAGGAGCTACGACATTTTGTTTCTGACGCAATGTTCATCGGACCTTGCTCTAGGGGAGTAGTTTTACAGTCGAAACAAAACTGAAATGTATGACCACCGGATGTATGGATGGATGGGTGGATGGTGCGCAGAGGAACAAAAAGAAAAGTGCTTCTTCCATCTGGGCGACCGGAGGCGAGGACGGAGGAGCACGCTGGAGTACATTCCCTCTGCGCGGCGCCACAATGTGGTCGCGTCACGCCGCGCTGCCGCTGCTTTGCTCGGCCGGGCTGTCCTGTCCGCACTCGCACTCGCACTCGAGAGCCAGAGATTCCTGCCTGCCAGGTCCCAGGTGTCGTGTCGCAACCCCATGGGCATGCATGCCCGTGTTGTCACCTCACCCAGGTTATAGGGTCTAGTGGTGGCTCGGAGCCTCACACCTGGAAAAGCTACATCCGTCCGTACAGCATTGCTATGGTGATCCTTCGTTTCAAATTAATTGACGTATTTTAACAAATGCTTGATCTATACGTGAAAATGCATTAGATACATGCATATCTAGATCAAACTAGACCAAATCATGCCTTGTTGCGTCGTCATCTCGCTAACATGCCTTGCTACGCCGCGAGTGTCCCGCTTCTGTGCCCAACGTCATCATCCTGCAACTTCATGGGTGGGTTCGATGGGATCCGCGCCCCCTCCAAGACCTTCGTTGTGGACCATATCGGTCGTTTCTGCTCTCGCTTGCTCGGTACCCCTGTCCGATGTGGTGTTGTAGTCTGATATGAACTGCTACAAGGCCGCCTGGTACGGGTTGAGAGGTTTCTAGAGCGGGATGAGGTTGCTTTGAGGCTCTCTCTTTTGCCACATATGTTGAAGACCAATCCTACGTCTGGTGCTGGAGAGGTCGGTGTTGGCTTCACGGAGGATAGGGAAGAGGAGATCTATGGTTGTTTCTCTCGTGTTGGGGCAAGTTTGTCGTCATTGTCCGCCTTACCCTATCTATCCCAAGGGTGAGGCTATCGCCATGGGCGTGGCTCCGGTGCTGCAGATCATGTCCGAGCTCCGGGAGCTTTGTGCGAGCCCTGATTTGGCTATGTTCGTGGAGCATATGAAGGTGGATGCGTCCGCGGCCTATCTGACGTGGCTTCCACACTCATTCCCTCCACGCGCCACATAATCGCAACTCTCTCTTGTAAAAGAGATTTGTGACTTGCTCAGCTAATTGGAGGCCGCTATTTTTAGATTGGAAGTGTAGAAAGGGATGTAACTCACAATGTATTGATTGGGTGCATATGGCGTTACATATATTGGCCACGTCCTCGACTATACAAGGAAGGAGACGGACCCAATAATAAATACAAAGATATGTATCGCTATACATAACTACAGAAGATACACATCCGGATATACAAGGATATGTATCTCAACACCCCCGCAGTCGAAGCGTCGCCGAACGATAGACTGGACCGAAACTCCTCAAAAGATGTCGTAGGGAGACCCTTGGTCATAATATCCGCAAATTGTTGGGAGGTGGGCACATGAAGTACTCGAATGTGTCCAAGGGCCACCTGTTCCCGAACAAAGTGGATGTCCACTCAATATGCTTGGCGGCGATGGTGGACCGGGTTGGCGGAGAGGTAGACGGCGGAGACGTTGTCGCAATAGACCACGGTGGCTTTGGCAACAGGACATGAGAGCTCAACGAGGAGTTGCCGCAGCGGAGACTCGGCAACCGCGTTAGCAATGGCCCGTACTCCGCTTCGGCGCCTGGAGCGAGAGACCGTGGGTTGTCGCTTAGACAACCAGGAGATGAGCGAAGGTCCGAAGTAGAAGTAGCCAGACGTGGAGCGACGCGTGTCGGGCAGCCTGCCCAATCGGCGTCCGAGTAGGCGACGATGTCCGTGGCGGTTGAGGCGTGGAGGGAGAGGCCGAAGTCCATGGTGCCAAGAATGTAGCGGAGGATCCTCTTGACCGCAGCCCAATGAGGATCCCGCGGAGCGTGCATGTGAAGGCAGACCTGCTGGACATCATACTGCAGCTCGGGGCGGGTCAAGGTGAGGTACTGTAGGGCACCGACGATGGAGCGATAAAATGACGCGTCCGTGGCCAACGAACCATCCGTGGCGGAGAGCTTGGATTTCGTGTCGACAGGCGTGGCCGCGGGTTTGCAATTAAGCATACCGGCGCGGTCCAGGAGCTCGTGGGCGTACGCGCGATGAAGGAAGAAGGCGGTGCGACGTACGACCTCGATGCCGAGGAAGTAGTGCAGGGGCCCCAAGTCCTTGAGGGCAAACTCAGCGCGAAGACGCCGGTGATCTGTCGCAGGAGGTCCGTGGAGCTGGCCGTTAAGATGATGTCGTCTACGTAGAGCAGGTACGCGGTGGTGGCGCCATTGTTGTACACAAACATCGAGGCATCGGAGCGGGTGGAGCGGAAGCCGAGTTGGTGAAGAAACGCTGCGATGCGCGGTAGCGCGTGGGGCCTGCTTGAGCCCGTATAACGAGCGCGAGAGCAGGCACACATGGTCGGGTGGGCGCTGTCGATGAAGCCTGTGGGCTGCCGCGAAGACCTACTCCTCGAGATGGCCGTGAAGGAAGGCGTTGGAGACGTCCATCGGTGCACGGCCACGCACGGGAGACCGCGAGCCGAAGGACTGTGCGGATCGTCCCGGCTTGACAACCGGGGTGAAGGTGTCGGTGAAGTCGACGCCGCACGCCGGCGAAAGCCACGAACCACCCGCCGCGCCTTGTGACGGTCGAGAGTACCGTCCGGATGGAACTTGTGCTTGAAGACCCACTTCCCGGTGATGATGTTGGCGTGAGGGGTCGGGGAACAAGCGTCCATGTCTGGTTCCGCCGCAGGGCGTCGAACTCGTCCTGCATGGCCGCAAGCCACTGCGGGTCGCGGAGAGCAGCCCGGGCAGAGGCGGGCAGGGGCGATGGCGTGGATGGTGAAGGCGCGGAAGTCGACGCGCAGACGTACTCATCCGAGGGGTACCGCGTGCTCGGGACGCGAACCCGCACGGCGCGCGTGAGGCCCGTGGCCGGTGGCGGAGGAGGCGGAGGCGGAGCGGAGATGAGGCGTCGCCAAAGACGGCGCGCCCGAGCCGGAGCTCGAGGGCGACGCAAGCGGCGTCGAGGTAGATGAACCCGGCGAAGGCGCGTCGCCCGGGAAGACGGCGCGGCGCCCGAGCTAAGGCTCGAGGCGACGCAGCGGCGTCGAGGCAGCGTCGCCGCGGTGTCGGCGTGGGGTCACCCGAGACATGGCTCGAGGGTGACCCAGAGGGTGGCGAGGCGCCCGAGCCAGAGCTCAAGGGCGCGGTGGAGGACGACGAGGCGCCCGAGTCCGAGCTCGAGGGCACTGTAGCCGGCGGACCTGCCGGGGTAGGGGGTCGACGCCGGGACCATCAGTGGGCGAAGGAGGAGTGGCGACCACCTCTCTGTGCAAAAGGAAAGCAATGCTCATCAAAGTACACGTGTCGGGAGGTGAAGACGCGGTGAGAAACCGGATCATAGCAGCGGTAGCCTTTGGTGTTAGCCGGGTAACCGAGGAAAACACATGGAACGGAACGAGGCGAGTTTATGAGGAGTGGTGGCGGCGATACTAGGATAACAACGACAACCGAAAATCCGAAGACCGTCGTAGGATGGAGGGGAACCGTAAAGGAGGTGATGAGGTGCATAGTTCCAGCGGGGACGACACGGACGAAGGTTGACAAGTAGGGTGGCGGTGGCTAAGGCATCAGGCCAAAAGGGGGGGACATGGCTGTGGAATAGGAGTGTGCGGATGCAGCCGTTGAGGGTGCGGAGGATACGCTCGGCGCGACCGTTTTGTTGGGACGTGTATGGACAGGTTAGACGGAAAATAGTGCCGTGAGAGGAGAGTAGGGTGCGGACGGCGACATTGTCAAACTCTTTTCCGTTGTCGTTTGTAGGGCGTGGATGGGGCGACCGAATGGGTGGAAACATAGGCGTAGAAGGCTGTGAGAGTGGTGGCGACATCAGACTTTTTACGGAGGGGAAACGTCCACACAAAATGAGAAAAATCATCAAGAATAACTAGGTAATAAAGAAGACCAGAATTACTTGGGATAGGAGAGGTCCATACATCACTATGAATTAACTCAAAAGGAAAAGACGCAATTGTGGAAGACTGACTAAATGGAAGACGAACGTGTTTACCAAGACGACACGCTTCGCAACTATGTGAAGACTGTTTAGTAGATGAAAACGAAAAACCCCTCATTATTTGGTGAAGCGTGTTGGCACTGGGATGTCCAAGACGAGCATGCCAAAGATCAATGCCTGCGGAGAGAGCACGAGGTGCGGCGCCGGGGGTGGAAGGCGACATCACCGGATACAAATCGTCGGGGCTCTCACATCGATGAAGGACCATCCGGGTGCGGGCGTCCTTAACAGAAAAACCAAAAGCGTCAAATTCAACAGTCACAGAGTTGTCACGAGAAAGAGTTTTAACAGAGACTAAATTCTGAATAAGCTGGGGAGACACAAGGACATTATTAAGAGACAGTGGTTTAGAAGTAGAAGGAAAATTAGCAGAACCAATGTGAGAAATAGGAAGACCGGCACCGTTACCGACAATGATGCGAGACTCGGTGGAAGTGGGAAAGAAATGGGAAAGGTTACCCGGGTGAGCGGCCATGTGAGACGAGGCGCCCGTGTCCATAAACCAGTTGCCGTCACCGGCGTAAGAGCCAGGTGCGGGCGCCTGCTGGAGTGCCGCGAAGAGCGTCGGGTCCCATGCGGGCTGCTGCGGCGCGTAGGGTGGTGGCGCGACGTGGTAGGCCGGGGCGTAGGGCGGCGACGTGGCGGTGAAGGCCGGGGCGTAGGGCGGTGTCGCGGTGACCCCCGTCCATGGGTTGTAGGCGAAGGAGTTGTGCCGTTGGAGACCGACGACATGACGACGCGCGCGGGGACGACGACGGCGCGGGGGTTGAGAGGAGGCGCGGCGACGACGACGTGGGGGACGGCGACGGCGCGAGGGTTGGGGAGGGAGGTGCGGCGACTGCAGGTGCGGCGGCGGTGCGGCGTGAGAAGGATCACACGCGGCGGCGGCACAAGGGCGGCGGCGCTAGGGTTGGAGGGTGGGGCGGCGCGCGCGGGGAGAGGGGCGGCGGCTAGGTTAGGAACGGTAGGTGTGATACCATGTAGAAAGGGATGCAACTCACAATGTATTGATTGGGTGCATATGACGTTACATATATAGGCCACGTCCTCGACTATACAAGGAAGGAGACGGACCCAATAATAAATACAAGAGGAGGAATGCTTCTGTGCTTTTCAGCATTTTTTTGGCACGACTTCTAAAGCAAACGAAAGGCTGTGATTAGAAGAGATAATCGACCTGCGTTCATTAAGGAAAGGGGCAATTTAGTCACTACGCATTAATTGCCGTTCGCTAATATTCACTCCACAGCGGGCCCGAAACCGCAGCGTGCGCAATTGCCCACAACCCACGTACTCGTTCTAATGGCTGCCGTACTAAGTCATGGCCGGCGGCTGGACATAGAGGAGATGGCTGATCATTCGTCGGTCTTCATGCACACGGGAATACGTCGTGAGAGAGAAGCCATGTACGATGTTGGTCTGACGCGGTGGTCGCGCTGGCCGCACTAGATAGGCTAGATGTGTAATTAACTTCACCTCCACCGCGTCCGGCCGCCGGCAACGGCCGTGAAGCTTTGTTTGGCAGAGTGCATGGATGATGGATCGTGGGTATTGTGTAGTCGCACAAGGTGCAGTTCATGCCTCGCTCTCACGTGGATATTAAAGACGAGTAGTGGTAACCGCAATGGACGTGCAGTGACCGGATGGGATGGCCCATTCCCAATGAAAGCGGGTGGATTAGTTCTTGTAATCACAGCCTTTGCTCTTTGCTTTAAAAGTTGTGCAAAAAAAACTTTCAGAAAGCACTGCGATATGTATCGCTATACATAACTACAAAAGATACACATCCGGATATACAAGGATATGTATCTCAACAGGACGGACAATTGCTTCCATCCAAACTGAGACAGCAATCAGGGTAAAAGTCAGAAGGTGCGTGATTATATTGCCCTCGGATCGACATCTAAAAGTAAAAGTCAATCTAGGGCAAAGATAAGAAGAGTGGTGTCATGAGGAAGACGTCCACGACTGCTTGATGGTTAATCTTTGGTTTCTTGTCTCGTCTTCTCGGTTTGATTCGTTATGTGTTTGGTGTTGCTATTATGTGTTCTTATCAAGGGTTTTGTTGTTTTGTTCAAGTGTAATGGTTGCAGTTGATGTGCGTTGGGATAGTTGCATTTGCGGGTGTGGTGTTTTCTTGGTTTGTGAGTTTGTATGGATTTTCATCCGATTTTTCGTAAATTAACTGGCAATTTTTCTGTGTATGTAAGAAAACTCTGACCAAAACTGACGTCGGTTAATCTATAACGGCGACTGCACATATCAGTAGCCAAGCCGGAGCACGGAGCAGAGCACGTCCTCTAATTCACAAATTGGAAGAGTTGTAGCTGTATTTTGTGCAGTAATCGTGTTACGAACTCCCGTGTGGATCAATCAGCCACGGCACACTGGACGGCGACAATGTGGGTACGAGGAGTTCTAAATCCACACTCATTCCAATTTGACGTGGCTTCCACACTCATTCCCTCCACGCGCCACATAATCGCAACTCTCTCTTGCAAAAGAGATTTGTGACTATTTTCTGGATTTGGAAGGACAATTGCTTCCATCTAAACTGAGACAACAATCAGGGTAAAAGTCAAAAGGTGCGCGATTATATTGCCCTCGGATCGACATCTAAAAGTAAAAGTCAATCTGGGGCAAAGATAAGAAGAGTGGTGTCATGCAGAAGACATCCACAACTGCTTGATGGTTAATCTTCGGTTTCTTATCTCGTCTTCTCGGTTTGATTCGTTATGTGTTTGGTGTTGCTATTAGTTGTTCTTATCAAGGGTTTTGTTGTTTTGTTCAAGTGTGGTTGCAGTTGATGTGCTTTGGGAGAGTTGCATTTGCGGGTGTGGTGTTTTCTTGGTTTGTGAGTTTGTATGGATTTTCGTCCGATTTTTCGTAAATTAACTGGCATTTTTTTCTCAATTAATAAATTGGGACTATGTTTCTGTCTATGTAATAAAACTCTGACCAAAACTGCCGTCGGTTAATCTATAACGGAGACTGCACATATCAGTAGCCAAGCCGGAGCACGGAGCAGAGCACGTCCTCTAATTCACAAATTGGAAGAGTTGTTGCTGTATTTTGTGCAGTAATCGTGTTATGAACTCCCGTGTAGATCAATCAGCCGCGGCACACTGGACAGCGACAATGTGGGTACGAGGAGTTCTAAATCTTAAATTTCCTACAGAGCATCTGCTGCTAGTACAGTAGTGCTGGTGGCGTCTCCGGTCTCTTCCTTTTTCGCGAATTTTTTTTAAATAATACGAATATTTTATTTAAGTGCAGTGATAGCGCGCGTTTTCGAGAAAGTTGAAAAGTGTGACCTGGTCGGACTACGGCAGGCCGATCGGACAGCTGCGGGCCAATCGGTCGACAGCAGGCCGATTGCAGGTGGCCGCTGTACCTTCCCCGCCGACAGCACCCTGTCGGACCACTGCTGGCCGATCGGACTGCGGCATCCAAAGCTGTGCATGGCGCTCCTTTCCACGCGCTGGCGCAGCGCCGGCCTCGTTTTCTTCCGACGCGCTGGCGCAGAGACACCCGACCCGGCCTTCTTTTCTCTCTTCTTCCTCCTCTCTTCTTCCCTGCTCTCTTCCCTGCACGCAAGAACACAGCTCCAAACTTCACCATTTTTGCAGATCCCTAGTGATTTAGCCGATAAAACTTCACCATTTTGCTGCTATTAGTTGAGGGAAGCCCGATCTACAGATGGGTTAGGTTTTGGAGACGATTGGTGGTGCTATTTAGCAGCAATGGTGATGAAGTGGTGGAGGTTGGTGGTGGAGGTTGGTGGTGGTGTTAGGGGCTGAGCTGTTGCTGGTTCGTGGTGCTGCTGAGCTGCTGTGTGCTGTTCGTGCTGCTCGTGCTACTGCAGTTGGAGAGGCTGCTCACGCTACAAGGGTAAACCCTAATCTTTGCATAGTAGTGTTAACTGTGTAGGTTAATGTGGGGTGCTTTTAGTGTTAGTGTATTTATGTGGTCTGGTTTTAGTAGTTGACGCGGAAGGAATTTTTTTTAGGTGAGCAAAGATGACAGATGTAGTGAAGATAGAATTTTACTATGGTATGGGTAGTGTCCGATCAAATGAAATGGGAGTTGATCTGAGTGAGTTCAAATCTGTAGAGATGAATATGACTGCTCCTAGAACATGGACAATTGAGCAGGTGAAGGACTGGTTGACAGAATGTTTCGGGCTTAATCCTGAAGTGCACACAGTGGGTGTGCATGCATTGTGGACTAAGTCGATATCAAACATTTCGTGGTATCTGAGGCCTGTAGATGATACCTCTAAGTGGGTGAGCTGGTTAAAAGGGTCTGAAAGGAGAGGAACTAACCCTGTGGCATTAGTTCTTCCGGTGGAGAAGGAGGTAGCGCCTCCTGAAGGCGGTTACAGTGGAGGAGGTGGTTACGAATCAGGCCAGAGCAGTGAAGCACCCGGCGGTGGCGGTGGTTACGAGCCTGAACAGAGCAGCCATGCGGAAGATGTTTATAGCGGCCAGGGTGATGGTTACAGTGGAGAAGACGGTGAGGTTGATGGTGACGAAGAAAATGGATACAGCAGAACCAGATGGAAGAGGAAGATACAGAAGGTGAAAGTGATGCTGATGATTCCGATGAGTCTGATGATGGGGAGGAGGTGCCTATTCCTGGCAGATGGAATCATAACTTTTCGTCTGCAATGACAATCAACGATGGTCTTGATTCTAACTGGGAGTATCACCAGAACAATGTCGCCGTAGGGGCCATGTTTCCGTCGAAGCGACATATGCAGGATGCAATAATGAAGTGGGCAATGGTGAGTCAGAGGCAGCTGAGAACAACCGTGTCATCTGGAAAATACCTGACGATGGAATGTGTGGACATCAATTGTCCCGGAAGGGTGCATGGGTATGTTCCTAAGTATGACACAACATGGCGTGTGAGCGACTTTGTGGCACATAGTTGTGAGCTTGCAAGTATCCTCAATGATCATTGCAACCTGTCGTCTAATCTCATAGCTCGGCTGTTGTACACTGAAATAGTGGAAGGGCAAGCCATGAGAGTAAACGCCATCCAGAAGAATGTTAAGAAGCATCATTTTTACACCATATCTTATGGCAAGGCTTGGAGGGCTAAGCAGAGGGCGATGGAGATGAGGTTTGGTTCGTTTCGAGACGCATACGACGCTGTTGTTCGTTTGCTGCAGACGCTGCAGGCGAGGAATCCAGACACATATGTGAACATCCAGGACATGTTTTTGCCGGAGTACCCATCTTACAGGGTTCTGCATAGAGTCTATTTCTCGTTCGGTGTATGAAGAATGGCCAACTTGCGAGTGCACATGCAACAAACCAAAGTTGCTTCATCTTCCTTGCTCACATGTGTTAGCTGTTTGTGGTGTCCTGGGGATGTAGGTTGAAGTGGGCTGGACTTCTACCTTTTGCACGGTTGGTTGAGGCCACTAGGTCAGAGGTCATCGGTGAGCGAGTAGGCACACCGATCAAGCGCCTTCAGCAGGACCACTCCCTACTGACCAGCCTGGTGGATCGGTGGAGGCCCGAGACACACACGTTCCACTTTCGATGGGGAGAGATGGCCCCTACTCTCCAGGACGTGTCTTTCTTACTGGGCCTACCGTTGGCGGGTCAGCCCATAGGCCCGCTGGCAGAACCAGTGCGTTGGGATGAAGAAATGCCTGAACGTTTTGAGGGAACTCGTGCGGGCCAGACTGAGTTTCTCTGTGAGGACCACGGTCCAAAGTGTGACTGGTTACTCAACTTCGAGGTAACCATTGTTATAACAAATTTATTTATGGTTATTGCGTTGTTCTAACTAACATCTTTTTTTCATGGTTGTAGGTTTCACAGTTCACACCGCCGATGAGTGAGGCACAGATCACTAGGAGTCTCGAGGCGTACATATTGTGGCTGCTTGGAAAGGTCATGTTCACAGAGAACCATCAGACCACCATCAGCAGGCGCTTCATCCCCATTGCACTGGAGATAGCAGAGGCACAAACCGCCGACGACATCATACAGCGGAGTTGGGGTTCCGCGGTTCTAGCAGCCACATACCGAGGTTTGTGCAATGCTTGTACACTTGTCTCCCCCAAGTCTGGGCTTCTTGGCTGCCCACTGTTGTTGCAGCTGTGGTCCTGGGAGAGGTTCCCGATTGGTCGGCCAGACATAGATGCTGAGCGCCCTTTCGGGGCAAACGAGTTGGATGATCCGGACCACATCGATATGCCTACTTTCGGCATACTTTGGACACGTCGCGAGGTATGTAGACTGTAGAACATAGTTCTTTCGTAATTTATAGTTTTGCACGAGTACTGACTATTTCTCTCCGCAGAGACGATTTGCTCGCGACCAGGTCAGGAACTGCTACCCTGCGTTCACCGAGCAGTTCGACGTGCTCGATGATAGGGCGGTGATCTGGCAGCCCTATACGGCCGCCGCCGTGCATGCAAGGTACCCCGGCGGGATCTCTAACCTCTGCTATAGAGATTGTGCGTACTGGATGACACAGTCGAAGATCATCTTCGATGTGTCCGTTGAGATAATGTCCCAGCAGAGGATCATGAGGCAGTTCGGCTCTCGGCAGCTGGTCGATCCTCCACCACCGATAGCGCCTCTCCCTGCCTACGTCCACAAGTAAGTTCTGAGCATCGCTAAGTTTAAGATTGTTCATCATGGTTCGGCTAACCGACACAATTATTTTCTGCAGGTACAACAGGAAGGGTACTAGCCACTCCTCGACATGGTGGCTTTAGCGCGTTGGCTCGTATGTTGCTGAGTGGGCTGGCGCGACAACACACGTCTGGCCGAACGATGAGCAGTTTGACCCACAGGAGTTTGACGCATATCTGCAGAGGTACACTGCAGCCACGCGAGTGCGCCTCATCCAGCCGACTGATCCAGCTGAGGCGCCACCTGCGTCTATGCACGATATGTACCCGATTCAGTCCACAGCCGGTAGTCGACAGCATGCGGTACGTATAACTTTCTATTCCACCATCATACTTGTCTTTTATCTATAGGGTTCTATGATTTATATGCTACCATCATTTTTCAGGGTCAGCTGACTGCAGACTTACAGGATGAAGTCGCTCGGTACACACGTCAAGTGTCCAGTGCACCTCTTCTGCAGCGTGACCAACATGTGTCATGGTTGAGACGACTCGAGGACAAGCTACGCGGGATCTACTCGGCTATCACGTGCAGCCGTAGTTCCGACGTCGTTCAGCACCATCTCCTTCCACCGCGACCCTCCACACAGCAGCAGCGACGACCACATCTCACACCGACCGTGACACCCAGACCACCGCCTCCTGGCCGGGCAGAGGTTCGTCCTGGCAGCAGCACACTCCTTCCGTCGACGACTATCAGTACCAGCAACACGGATCACGGCCTCGTATCACGCCGACGGCGACACCCAGACCACCACCTCCGACCAGGCAGGAGGTTCGTCGTGGCAGCAGCATCACACTCCTTCCTTCGACGACTTGCAGTACCATCAGCAGCAAGCTGCTTTCGACCAGTGGCAGCAGCAGCAAGCCCCTTTCATGGGAGGAGCAGGATACACACAGGGTATGTAGTATTCTATATATTGTGTTCCATATAAACTATACTCCACTTAGTTTGACATCACTTATGTTTCGTGGCACAGGATACACGAGCACACTGCGTCCAATCCTTCATGGGGAGCTAGTGATCAGGATCCCGAGCACATGGAGTATTACAGACGCAGCAGAACTATGTCGGTATGCGACTCCTCCACCAGAGCCCACACAGGAGACACAGTACGACCCCGAGTCCGGTTCCTGGATCCCTGCTCGCATAACCAGGGCTCCGGACAGGTTCGGTTGGACACCCCGTGCTACGCCGCCCCCACGAAACCCCAGACGCCGTCCATAATCTCAGATATTTATGTATCTATGTATCAGATATTTATGTATGCATTATGTATGAGACTTTTATGTATGAACTATGTATCAGACTTTTATGTATGAACTATGTATCAGTACTCTCCTAACAGTAAGCGTGTCGTGCGAATGAAGAAAATAAAGTGAAATAAATCCATACAAGTAATCGGGTATTAGTAAGCCAATTGGTTTGTAGCAGGCCAGTTGGGCAGTAGCAGTCCAGTTGGTCAGCTATCGACCAACGAGTCAGCCGCTCTGCTCCACCACAGCAGCCGACACCCAGTCGGTTTACTGCAGTCCGATCGGCCTGCTACAGGCCGACCGGGTCACACTTTTGGAAATATTTGAAAACGCGCGCTATTCCTGCACTTAAATAATTAATTCGTATTATTTAAAAAAAATTCGCTCCTTTTTCATCGTGTTGTTTTAAATTTGCATGCGAGACACTGAAGCCTGAAGATTTTGGGTGGCCTGGTGCCCTGGTGGTACTCTTTTTTGAGGGGTTGGTGGTACTCCTCTTTCTTTGGGACAGCGTAGCCCGGTTTTCTCAGGGCAGGATGCAGTATGTGGCTGATTGTCGCTGGTGAGCAGACAAGCGGACAAATATACGGAACGTAGTCACGGATCCTAGCTAGGATAATATGCTCATGTCGTTATCAGTTTATTTTTTTGAGGGGAGAGCGCTGTATTCACCTACAGTACGAATTTGTATAGACGGGAGTATCCACAAAAATTGAAATTAAGGTATCTTCAGCGTACGAGGCAAACGGTCTAAACATGTCTATTTTTGGTCAGCTCGAACAGGAAATAAGTAAAATCTTAGCATCGAGTCGAGTGTCCATGTCCTCCAGACTCGGGCTGCCTGGTGGTGGGCGAGTGGCATGCGTCGCTTCCCTTCTGCGCGTGCCTGGTCTTTGTGGTGCCATTAATTGCACGCTTCGACTTCAGTCGCAGTGCGACGGCTGGCGGTCGGCGGTTGGCATTCTACGCCGCCATAAATGACATGCGTCTGCAACCAGCGTCGGCATTCATAGCCGCTGAGTCCCCGCCCTTTATAAGGCACCATCTCGGCCAGCTCTCCTCCATCTCGTCTCCCTCGTGATTCCCTGAAGGCAAGTGACGCAACCACGACCACGGGCAAGGGATGGCCTTTTAGTAAGCTGAAGCACGACAAAGAGGCCAACTCATCGTCGGTGAAGCAGGCATCCACGTTCACATTACAATCGATGTGGCCCGTGCCCTCTACCGCAGACGAACATCGTGCACTTCGAGGTGGAATGGCATCCACCTCCCAGGTGGGTGGATGCTTAGCCACCGGTGATTTCCCATGCAACCGGTTGCCGCGGCAGGGCTACGGGAGGCGGAAGGAGGTACCCCGCCATCAGGCCCTGCTGCCGCCCGACCTCCTCGTCGACCCGCGCCGTTGTGGGACTCATTCGGGAATCTCGCATGGGATCTGAGGCGTTGATCAGGGTTCCTCAGCGACGACAAGAAGAACTATGGCACGCCGCTCACGACAGTGAATGAAGAGGAGCAAGGTGATGAGGAGGAGGTGGCTGACGGTGACGACCAAGTCCCACGAGAGGAGGAGAGGGATGACAACGACCACTACGTCGACTACCCCGCGTTCCTGGCGGAGAAAGCCAAGAAGGAGGGCACGGCGGACCAGCTCCCTTTCGCGATGATCATGTTTGTACCGGTTTTTGGATAGTTTGCCGCTAATAAACTGGCCATCTATTCTCCCACTCTATTAATGAAAATGACCATTTTTTTTTTGCCTTCGTTTAATTTTTTTCAGTCTCCATGAAACCTGGGACCCAAAACAACGCACTCGAATTATCCACCCATGTATGTCCTAGAAAAATTCAATTATGGTCCGGTTCATTCATGATTCGGTGAGAGGTGTCTTGTATCATAAGCCAAACTTATGTCAAACTGACAACACATCGTCACCTCTCCTAAAATTGACCTAAAATCTTATAAAATGATCGTAAGTCTTGTAAATTAATTAAGCTGCATCATTCTGTTTTTTTTTAAATTTCAAAGCATAATTTTTTTATCATATTATTTAAAAACTCAATACTTATGTGGGTGATTTACGGCTCTAATTTTGTTAAGACCTACAACCTCCGAAAATACCCAATGAAACCTGGCAACGCGCGAGGACGAAAAACAGCCAAAGAGAGAACGGCACGTGTTTGTTAACATACGTATTTCCCTTCGTATATATTCTGTAACTGTAATGTATATCTCACTACAGGCTATACATTAACTCCGACCACAGAGCAATAAATCCTGTGCAGGTCTGGTATGCATTTAACTCTAGCAACGCTCACCTGACGCGGAGAGCAATAGCTAAAAATAATAATTCGTGTACTGCCCCGGCGTCGTCGCTGCGTTCAGCCAGCTAGAACCAGGATTGGGCGTGTGTTTAGGACTAATAAATAGTTTTTTTTATCTTACACGTCAATGTGTTTACCTAAACTAATTGTTGGTGTCCTTTCTATCCGCGTGTGCGAGATTGAATGAGGTGGGCCAGATGTTTAATAGCAGACACATCCACATTAAGTCCTACTGCCACCCGAACCTCACTCTCTAGTAGTACAAAATTGTGGACATTGGATTTTTTTTCTATCTGCTATTGATAAAAAATTGTGTTTAAAATTAATCATTTTAACTATGTCTACCATTTGTTAATTGCCATAGTTGCAACGTCCATTTTCTGCATACTATAAAATCCATTTTTGGTTGTTCCTACTTCAAATCTACACTACTTAAAAAGGAGGAATGTGTTCCTTATTCTGCCCCAACTCTCAATACGTCAATTGCTTTCGTCGTCCAACACCCCGCCTCGCTTCCTTCCGTAATCAGCACGCGAAAAAAAACTGTTGATCAAAACTGCCCCTAACCCTAGCACACATTCCATTGTCGAAAAAAAAACCTTAGCGCACACAGCGCCCTGTCGCCTCTCCCTTTCTTGATGACCCTCGCGCAGTCCTGGCTCCTCCTCGCATGTCGTGCGCCGCCGCTCCGGGACCCCTCCTTTCCAGTGCTCGCCGACGACCCCTCCTGCGCAAACCTCCTTCTGCCGTTCCCCGTCCTCGGGACCACCGCCTGCCATCTCCGCGCCGCCGCTGACGCGCCGTGCTCTCCACAATCTGCATCTCGCCGGCGGCCGTTGGAACGCCTCCAGGGAGTTCCGCGACTCGGCGCCATTCCGCGGGACTCCCGGTGGCACCGCCGTGGACGAGGCCGGGGAGGTCGACTTCGATGACGCTGACGGCCGTGGCGGCGCGCTGGTGCCATGAGGACGATGGTCGTGCCAGCTTCGTCCTCCTGCCTCTCGCTTCCCTCCTCGGCATGTGCGAGACTGCCAGCTCCAAGTCGAGGAAGAAGCAACTCCCGTATTAGTGAATTATTAATCATTGGAAGCCAAAGGGAGGAGCCTCCACTTATCTTTTGGTAACATCAGCTCTCTCACTCCGAGTCTCATATTAGTGTGCTCTTATTGCAGAGGCTGTTAACATTTTTCAAGGAAGTTATAACACAATTGTTTCTCTTTAGAGGTTAGGTTAAATTTTTGTGTGCAAAACATAGGTTAGGTTAACTTCAGAGAGTCGTCAAGGTTTGAGTTTCCGAATCAGAGGAAAGCAATCTCCCGACATTATGAGATGTTACAAATGGGGCTGCTGATTTCAGTACTTCTCTTCTTTGTGTTATTGCTATACTTAGAAGACAGTAGATAACTTTGGACCTAAATATAACATAAATTAATTTCTGACAACTTGCGAATCTTGTACAGTGATGGTTAAATACTGGTTGGTTATGTTCTTATTTTCTTCCCATCGCTTCACTCTCTTCTATCTGTGCACTTCGTTTCAGGATAAGTATACACATAGCATGCTGTCAGGTTATATTCACCATTCACCAATGAGTCAAACATTGAGTGTTGGAAGAATATGCATCAGCAAGCTGTTGACTCGAAAGTTGGACGGCTTCATAACTTTATTTAGTGTTAAAAAGTCCCTATTCAGGTATTTTGCAAACCTATCTTCTTTTCTCTAATATTGTGTTAAAATAATCTGTTAAGTTTCTGATCAATCCTTTGAGTATTCATAATAATAAAAATGAACTGTAGAATTTATTTTCTGTGTCTCATAATTGGAATGGTATTTAGATATTAGTCTCTTATCCGATCACCTAGATTTTTTCTTTCAGTCTGCTACTTTCATGTCATGCAGAACATCACATCTTGCTTACTGAACATTACCTAACGACTTGCCGTTTTTGATAAACTGTTGGTTTTTTGGTATAAGATAAGATTGTATTGCTCCCATTCCTTGCATCAATGTTGCAGACAACCCTGAATTATTGCACCGTTCAGAATACAAGACTGAACTCAGGATCGAATCTTGTTACCCAAACTGCTCATGGTTAGCTGCCACATTATACAATTGTTTGTATTTTTTATTGTGCAATCTGACTGCTTTTTTCCTAACTTTCAGCCTTTTCCTACCAAATGCAGTACTACAATTTATTTTTAGTGTTCACTACATTTTTAAAAAAAGAAGAAGGAGAAATTTATGCTTCTCCAAAATTCAAGCAAGACTTGGTTGCATGCTTATCCATTAAAAAAGAGAGCACACAACAAGTAGTACATGCCGAGCTACTCCCAAACATGGCGTCCCTGGTGTGTTCTGCTGCAATGACCAGCTCATGCTATATGTGATGCATTATGTAAGCGCGGGAAGACTAAAGAGGCATATCATCTTTCTATGAAAATGGTTGATCCAGGCCATATCAGAGATGTTGTGAAAATTAGCATACTTGTCACTCACCTGACTAAGCATGGTAAGTGTTTCATTGCCTATTATATAATTTGTATCGCAACAGATGATTATATCGACCGTTTAACCTCATACAATAAGTTTTCTGAACCAATTTTGTTGTTGTGTACGTGCATAGCGAAATTACTCCTGGGATTTCTTGCCGAGTTAGAGAACATAAGTTGACCTTGATACCATCATGTATAATATTACTATCAAGTCCGATTCTTATGACTTCGTGTTTCATACATAATTCGGAGCAAACGGGTGCACATGTCATTGAGAAATGTGCTTTGATTAGAGTCATGAATAAAATCTCCTGTTTATTTCTTCTTCCCCACTTTTCTAGCAGGAAGTATATTCACTTTTCATGTTTGTTTTCTATTCATGGCCTCAAGATCTAGCTGCTGATGGTTGGGAAGCACCACAAAAGGCTGCAGGCTGTGTCAATGATATAGAACAAAGGTAACTTATCTCTACGGCATTGAATTCATTTGGAATTGTGCTATTGCTGCTGGATGTTAGGAAGCACAATGTAGGTTGCAGGCTGTATGCTCCATGAAAACTACATATCTAAGCGCACATGTAACTTATCTCTCAAATATTGAGTTTATTCTAAACTGTGCAGACGCTGCTGGCGGGGAAGCACACGGATAACTCAGGCTATTGCAATGCTACAAGACAACTACTAGAGTTCATCGCGAAGGTAACTCGTCTTCGTGGCATTGATTTTGTTAGGATTTTTGCAGCTGCATGCCTGTAGCAATTATGATTGAGCATTCTGGCTGTGTATTTCAACATTTAGTAGTAGCATCTGACAATGCAAAGAGGTCAAGTATGATTTCAAAAGTGTGTTGATTCGCACGTACAGAGATTCACCTTGTCGCTGCCTTCACCAGTGGAGTAGCCTTGTAGAAAGTAACTAAGATCTTCTATGCTTTCTGGAGTGGGAGCTGTAACCACTAAAAGCATGTTGCAATATAATTTTATGGTCAGATCTTCCTTTTTTGCTTCTTAGGTCATGTGTTAAGCTACTTTTTATATTTTGGTTCCAACAAGCTTGCGCCCAGTCATGGTTGATCCACTAAATCATATCAGAATATCAGATGTGAGATGCCAATTACTAATATGAACTTCAGTGTTTAGATAGGACACAGATTTAGTATTGTCGAAACTGCTTCTTTTTTCTTGATGTGACAGAATACATGTCGAGTGTTGGCTTTAAAAATATTTGACCATGAGCTACTTGTTTTTCATGGAACAACATTCAATCATCTACTCTGCAAATATACTTCTTTCACTTGTAAATGACCTTTTCTTTTTGTAGAAAAATGATTTGATTACTGTGACTTATATTCTTGCGTATCCGGACTGTGCATTTTAGCCCTCACATACATATCTCCATTTTATTGCACTGTAAACTGAAGTGCATGTATTGCATTTTAAACTACTTGATTCATTCACAAAATATGAAAGTCGGATTTGTGTTGCACAGTTTATTCAGCAGCTAGAAAGTATGAAAGGTTCTGATATGTGTTGCACACTTCATTCAGCAGCTCATGGCAATAGTCTCATCTCTTTGATCTTTGTGAACTAAGTCACTACCTGAAGATTCTGAAGTTGAGATTATGTGCATCAACATATAATCATGTATCTTTGTTGTTTCAGATTTCTTGGTTAAGAGTGCAGATTCTTACTATTTAGGACATTACATTTATGTCCTATATTTAGAGGATGAAAACCCTTCAGTTATTGACAGAGTTATACTTGAGTGACACGCCTGGAGTTAGGAGATGCCACCATTAGTGTTTCTTTCCATAGACAAGTGAGGGACGGATCTTTTGCCTTACCAGGTATCTTATAGAGTTATGTGGCAATGGATATCTTATAGAGTTATGTGGTAATGGATATCTTCTTTTTTTTTAGTAACTATAAAGAGATTTTAGTGTGTGGCGGTAGTCTCGTAAAACCATTTTAATTTTTCTACATATTTATGGTTATTATTCCTTTACCATGAATACTTTCTTGCCTATATTTATAGTCTCAAGAGTTGCAGCCATCGACCCGATTAGTAGTATGTGTTTTTTAAGAGTGCATATATACTTAAGTAATAGTTTATTGGAGCGTTGCATGATTTCATACAGGTTTCTAAAACCTTGTTTGATTTATTTTTTTACTTGTAATTTCATCGCCTATCCTTGAAGGAGGAGAGCTGGCATAATAGTTACTGACCATTGCCATTTTCACTACTGTTATGGGTAATATTGCTTACCCTTGTCGGTCAGTTACCATGAGAGTAAGTTTACATTCTCGACTTTCTCGTGAGAGCGTAGAACACTTCCACAAGAGAATGGAGCACTTCCACATGAAAACAGACACATGACATACCTACTCTGGTTATCAAATACTTACAAGTTTTTCACATAAAACAAGCATGAGAGCTGAAGTCACTAGGAGCATTAGAGGTCAACAACTGTCCTAGGATATGCAGCACATGTAAATATGTCCTGCATGTTAGTGTTCACATCTGAATAACTCATCATATCAGGATTTCATGTCTGACTTCTAAGCTGAATCATAGAGCCTGTTATATGGTTGTTTAAAGTGATCTTAGATAGACAATGATGTACAACTTACTCCTGTGAATAGCTTCATTATTTTATCTAAATATCTGAATATGCTTCTAAGCTAGATACTTAATTCACCTGGTGCTACCATTTCCTTTCCAATGCATTACCCGACCGATATTTAGCACAAAACTTGTTTCATAGCTTACAGAAATAAATACTTTCTACCGTGATATAACTTATATGTGATATGGTCTGTGTAGTTCAATCAAAATAGTGCCTGAAACCTCTGAAATTATTTACCTTTTGATATCCTTAAATTACACATGCCTTTTCTTGTGCATGAAGATAGACCATTTTCCCTTCACTATTTATGGGTTTGTTTGCCTTCTGGGAAAAGATACATTTGATGGTGTTTTCCTGCCACCTTTTTATAGTTTAAAACAGAGATATATATGAGCCATACTTTTTTGATTTAAATCAGTTATGATATTTTCCTTGCTTGCGTTGATTCCTTCATATGGTTGTAGCATGTTAAATTATGATGACAACGATGCCTTTCTACTGTGCCGCTTTCTTCTAGATTAGGCTTTACCTATCATTCTCAATGCCAAATATGTATAGTTTGAGAGCAATTTTCAACCATTTTGTATTAAAGGGCACCCGCAGTACACATGTTATTGAACCATGAAACAAAGAGTCGATCTTGTAGTTGCTAACCATGTGTAAAATAAATTCTTATGTTAAGAATTGCTCATAAAGTGGAATTGTAACCCTTTTAGAGCCCACTATTCTTGCAATTGGTATGTCATTTATAAGTTAATACCTGGTCTCTCCACTCTTAAACAAGAGATGTTCAGTTCAGGATGCAAAATCTCGTGTTCCCATTATTTAATCGTCTAGCTCTACTCTAAACTTTACAGTAGTCTAGATACAGATACAGTACAGTTGTATTTGCATAGAAAGCTACAAAAAATGAACAATTCTCTCGAGAAGGATGATTATTACTTATGGGCTGAATTGGAGCAAGTGAGTACACGGTTTGATGCTTTTATTGAGCATTGACATCTGTTTTCTCCTTACTACTTGGTATGCATATAGTTGACCTAAACATTTTTGCATATTGTTCTTTAGGTCATGGTGAAACACTGGATAGAGGCGGGAGCGAGCATCAGATCCATGGTCTCGGGCGGAGGACACCATGGGCCTATTAGGTGTGGTCTCCTAAGGCCGTCGAACGCCAAACTGCGTTGGTCCTCACATCAGTGATGGAGAGGCAGGGGAGGGACTGGTCTCTGCTCGGGCTTCTCGAGAGTGGTGGAAGTCGATAAAGTGGGTGAGCTCGAGAGAGCAAGGAGGTGGCCTTTTCTGCAAAGGGTTTCCGGAAACAAAGTGTTAGGATTTCCTTTTCTACAAAGAGTGAGGAGCTCTTTTTTGTATGTTTGACAAAAGGCTGCGATCCAGGGTTGTCTCCGAATATTTATAAATATCAAAGTGTTGTTTGGATTAATCAGAAAAGTAGTATTCCTTCAGTTGTATCTGGGTTTGCAGCACCCATATTTTGTGAGACAATAATGCATCCAAAAGGAGAGATTGTTGAGTTCACGATTATGATGGCTCAAAACACAGGCGTGAGATTTACCGCGGAAGAGTAACAAGAAAACTTAGAACTTGAAACTACGTAGATGCTCAACAATATTGTCTTTTTAATGAATTATATAAATGCATTAAAAAATGAAATTTGAGGACCGTGGCAACGCACGGGCATTTGTACTAGTTATCTTAATATATATGTTAGTAACAATTTCTTTTGGACTCCTTTTTCCAGTTGTTAGATAATTTAGATTCCTAATTAGTTTAATATGCATTTTCTTTACTTTTGTTGAATGGTTGGATCTAAAATAATGTTAGTTAAGATAATCCCTTGCAGTTTATATGTGCAACTGTGTTTTCTAATTATATGTTTGTTTAGAAATAACTACGGTATTAATGAAGGAGGGAGAAAACCGGCCAGCATGCATGCATGCTCATTAAAATTACTGGCCGGCATACATGCATGCAGAGTACGGATCCTGCACCTTGTACTTAATTTGCAATGTAACCACCTGCACATGCATGTGTATTTCTTGCGTATCCAACGAGATAAGTAAAAGTAAAGGCAGGGTATTAACTACACGCTATATTACATGCTAATCACATAGCAACCTGGACGCGTATGATTTCGACCTCGCGCGTAGCCGGGTTCCAAACGTCCGGGTCGCTACAACCTCCTTCTATATTATTATTTTTTTTTGAACAAGGGGTGGGGTCACGAAGGACCCCGACTGCTGCATTATATTATTTTCGGTAGAGCAAGTTTTACAAGAAGGACCTTGAAGTTGAAAAGAAAAAGAAATACAATATGGCCCTTGAAATTTGCACTAAAGACCCTAGCAAGAAATACATAAAAGCAATCAAGGCCAGGTCTTCTTCTAGCTCCTTCTCCACCGAAATCTTCACGAAGCAACCAGACGCAGACGACAGCACCACCACCGGGGACATGGCCACTTGGGGTGGAGCGTCGGGAGCAGACTGCATCGGCGCTAGAGGGCCTCCGATCTGGCACAATGGCCTGGAGGTTGGGCATCGCTCGCCAGCTAACTGGCGACACAGGAGGGAGTGGCTGCCCCACAGCCATGAAGCTCAGCAGCTGGACGACTGGACGCCGTCGAAGAAGTGCTGCTGATGATGAACTCCCAGAGATCTTCTTACCAAGACGCAGCAGGATCCATCCCCGCCATCTTCCCGCTGCAGAGCACGATTTGCCGGCGCACTTCTTCTCCTTGCCACCACGGCCGGCCGGAGGAAGTTTCCAAGCGCCTCGTCTCCACCTCAGGGGATAGCACCAAACAGCCTTATTCATGGAGATGCTAGCGGTACAGCCCCTCTCCGCCTTCATCTCCAACCACTGGAGCACCACGAAGAAGAGGAAGACCACCAGAAATCGCCGGACATGGCCAATCTCCGGCGAACTACTCCAAACCGGCATAGCGCCAGACACCAGCAGCAAGAAGCTGAACACAGGAACAAAAACCAGACCTAAACTACTGCTGTACAAGGGGAGGGGTCCCTCACCGCACCACAACGCCGGCAAACGCCGGAGAAGGGAGGGGGAGGGGCCGGCCGGCCCGGATCTGGAGAGGACGGTGGAGAGAGAGGGAGAGGTGGGCGTGTTTATAGTTAGTTTGCCTCCTTCTATATTAGATGTCGCAGATTTATCTAAACTCATATGTATTTTCACACTAATATGTTTTTAGATACATACATATCTAAATAAATTTGTGACAATTAATATGAAAAGGAGCGAGTTGAAAGTATGTGCACCGAAACATATATGCTTCCCGAGTGGATTGATCCTGTGGTCTTGATTTTAGGTCAAGACGTCGCTAGGACCTTCAGTTTTGCTACTCGTGGTTTGTAGAGAGTAGCACATGATAGGAATTGATTTCAAAGCCAAGTTGAGAATTAGAATGTCTCTCTTCACCATTTGTTTTTGATTTCTCAAAATAAATATGATTCCCCAAATTAAAGTCTTGCGCTGTTTCACATAAATGTCGACGCCTTGAGGTTAGGCTTTTATTTTATGATCGGTGAGGTTTTTTTTTATACTATCAGTGAGGCTTCTAAGCCTGGAGATTCACCTCTGAAATCATAAGGCCATGCATGCAATCAAAGGGTGAAAGTCTCATGGGCCACACGGCGTCTTAGTCCAGCTCGGATATGCATTGGCCATTAATGGGTCCTATCTCAACACATCTATGAAAGGCCGCACGATCCATTTTCTTAGGGGATGACGGCCCAAGTGAACTTTGAATTTGAACAGCCTGAGGCCATTTCTAAATTGAAATCAGGTCATTTAGTATGACAATATTTTTGTACGATAATTAGCATTTATATGTACGGTATTTACTAGCAACTCACGCTCCTGTTAATAAGAAACTTCTATGTGATGATTGAAACGAAGCGAAGCTATCCTTTGCAATGCTAGGAAATGACCTTTTAAGAGTGAAGACTCCATTCCTTCACAAATACTCCATTTTCTTATTTGTCTCTCGTCTGCAGTGGTAATTCATTGGTTAATTTAGGTACATCGATGCACTTTTTTTATTATGTTTGGGTACTTTATACTCCATCATTGGTAAAATGTAGTGCATTTAAGTTTTTTTTAAAAGTCAACTGATGTAAAGTTTCACCAAGTTTGTTGAAAAAATATAAGCATCTGGAATACCAAACTGATATCATTTGATTCATCATGATGTACATTTTCATATAATATACATTTGGTATTGTAGATATATATTTTTCTTAGTAAACTTGGTTAAACTTTACACTGTTTAACTTTTGTTAGTGAATGGCCATAAGAGTGTCTGTTATGCGTATGGTTCTAAAGGTACATAGCATGTCCACTGAAGTGTCGCATACTTGAATTGGCACTAAAGATTATTTCGTTTCGTTCTATAGAAAAGCAAAATAATCATTCAGGACTGGCGTTCCAAGAAAATACTAGTTCAAGCCGCAAAAGTTTTATGCCTGTGGGGCTGCCGCGGAGGTAATCTCAGAGAGACAGAACCGGAGCAGGTAGGGGCGGCTCTTGAATTTCAACACAAAACCTCACGCTCTGTCGGAGGAAGACGGCGACCGGGATTCAGGTCCGATGGAGATGCGATGCACGGAATCGCGATCGGGATCACGACGGCGACAGATACGTACTCTCACCTGCAGCGTGTTTCAAAATTCGCGGCCGCCACTGGCAGCTAATTTACTCGGTTCTTCCTACATCGTCTGCGGATTTTATCCGTCCTCAGGTCAGGCCGGGAGCCTGACTGCTTCACTCGTCGACTCGTAAGCTCGATGTGGAGACGTTTCGTCGTTTCTGGCATGTATGTAAGCCTGATGCTGAGAGGTGTGTTATTTTTCGTCTGAATCGTGTGCCCCTTCCTGGATTAGACAGTAGACTGATCATTTGATCCTCGCGCTCGCGTGCGGCATCACTCGTGTGTACCCCGGCCGTCGACACACGCGTGCTCCGGTCAAACGATGTGAAAGGACCTGCCGGGCGGCGAGCAGCGACTGGTGGCCAACCCGAGATAGATCCATATGGTTCGGCCGAGTTATGGCCATCCCATGATCGAGTAGGACGAAGGTGGCCAAGGCCCATAGCTCGCGGCACCGCCCGTCCCGGTCGAGTGCGCACGGGCGGATTTGGTCGACGACGCAAAATCTGAACGACATACCGCCGCGCGCACGTGTGCCCGTACTAGGTTTGATCACGTCGCGCGCGGTGCGGCGCTGGCCCGGTGAACCGACCGGCCAACCTTGCCAGTTGCGACGTGTAGGAGTACTTGGGAACGATTCCATTGACAGAGTACATACGGACTTGACATGGAGAAATGAGTAAAATGCATGGGACATCGGCCGGGAAACTTGTTCGTATATTTCACTCTGATCATTGTATTCACCAAAGTTAAATTTACGATCATTGAAGACGTCACATAGGTTCATGTACCATCACCGCGTATTTGGGCCAGCTTCACCATCGTTCTTCGCGACCAACGGTGAGGCCTGAACAGAGGGGGCTCGTTGAATCATCGCGAACCTCCGCTTCATATGGTGATCTTCGCGCGGTTGGGTTTCCTCGGGCGAGGGGCATAGCATTTAGCTCATGGATCCTTTATCTCTCGGTCTCCATGATTAGCCGCCCAACCTCTTCGGTAGGCAACCGCTCGCGGGAGAATGCCATGACGCGTTGGAGGAGCTGCTGGACATCGTGCTCTAGGGTGAAAGTTGCGTTCCTCTAGTCGTGCGCTAGGTGGGAAGACTCTAGTATTGTCGCCTGCTTCAGTCGGCCACTAGCTCCTACTCCTCCTCGACTGCTTCGCGTTCCGTGTCGACCTCAAACTATGCATGCAGGAGGATGGACTCCGCTATGCCGGCCTCGTTGAGGCCTACACTAAAAATGTCTGATGGACTACAGCTCTGCTCTAGCTCGGAGACGCAGGTGCTGGCGTCTTGCGGCCGTTCCGACCCAAAATAGAGTAGGTGTTGGCCTAGCGGCGAGGCATCCTGGCTACACAACGAGAATGTGTGTGGGAAGAGTTTGGTGGGAGCACGTCGGAGGCCTCGCTAAAAAGGACGAGACATTGGAAGCTGGCGCCAGAGAATGATGAAGGGCCAGCGTAGGAGCGCGGGTGGCATGGTCACCGACGGCTTTGATGGTCGTGGTTGTTGTCACTGCTTAGCCTTTCACCGTCGGGTCGCTTTCAAACGGGCCCGCGGCACGCGTGGCGGATACGCGCTATCCAAGCAGACGCATAGGTTCTTCATATTAGGCGTGGCCCGATGGGTCGTGCCAGACGGATCGACCTATTTAGGTCGCTATGGTGGAGCGTGCACGATCGGTCAGTATGTCCATGCCAATCGATTCAGACGGCCTAAAAGAAGATAGGTTTGCTCCGTTGAAGATTCCTTTATTGCATAGTTCAAGCAGCCATACCAGTTTTACTTCAATGGGTCGGTGTGTGCGTGGAGGAAATCGGCCGGAGCAAGTTTCGCCCCTGAATGTCGACGCGTACCGCTCGCTCTATCGGAGGAAGACGGCAACTGGCCGGGAGCCAGCCATGTCCGATCAGACCGATCGACTCATGGATGGAGCCAAATCAGTACATGGGTGTACAAATGTACACCCATTATTTTTTGACAGCAGTTTGTATGCCTATGTCTAACTTAACTACAGAGCAATACACATCAAATAAATTCAAAAAGATGAATAAGAATGTAACTTTACGTGTACTATGTACACTATTATTCGATGTGACAAACTGCTGGCTCCGCCCCTGGATCGACCGATCAATCAAGATTCGATTCGACGCACGGAATCCCTATCGGGATCACGACAACGACAGATACTCTAAACCTGTAGTACTGTTTTGAAATTCGCGCCGCTACCGCCATCACCAGCTAATTTAAACCGGTCATGTCTACTACTACGTCGTTGTGAGCGGATTGGATTTGATCCGTACGTGCCGAGGGAACCTAGCCGCGTCACGCCGGGCAGTGGTGGCTCTCCTCGTGCGATTTTTGTGCGACACAAATCTCAGCTCTGTCGTTTCTGGCGGGATGCTAAGCTCGATGTGGAAACGTAAGCCTGATTATGGACGAGTAGTTACTTTATTTCTTTGGTGGCGTATGTATGGACAAGGATTTTATGCACATGGGAGTCAGTGCTCCTTTCACTTTTGTATTTTTAAAAATTTCAGATTCTCATATATCTCTGCTTTCAAAAATTATGACATTAAATATGTAGATAGATGTGTATACGAGGATTGCAATCAAAAAAGTCTCGTCAAAAAATACGTTATATTTTAGGAGATGCAAAAAAGACAAATTTCTGATAGTATACTGACAAAATATACGTACTATTGTAGTACTATTTATAGTCAGAAATTTGTCTTTTTTGTATTTTTCAAAATACAAAGTATTTTTTAATGGGACTTTTTTGACTACACTCCTCGTGTCTAAATCTATCTACATATTTAATGTCATAATTTTTTAAAACATAAAAGAGTGAGATTTTAAAAAAATTCAAAAATCCAAAAGTCTAAGGAGCACTGGTGCTCATGTGCACATGGTACTTTCCGCGTATGTTATGCATATTTTGTTGTCTTGTGATAGCTCCTGGCCTGGATTAATTGGATGATGATACATATATATATAGGTATGGCGTGCTCCATTAAAAATGACGAAATTCTAGTACTCATAGTGCTCGACAGCTAGCGATCGATTATATAGATTATTCATTGATGTGTCGTTTGAACTTTGATCTCGCAAGAGGGAATATACGAAATTATGCGGGAGGCTAACTGTTGTGCTTTCATTGAATCAAGCACCGTGTGCATCCAGGGGCTCATCGCCGATCTTATCTTCCTGGAAAAGAGTGTGTGATCGGTGTTCATTTCTTTATTTTACGAGATTAAACTCTTGTTGCATTAAACACTATAAAGTTAGAAAGAGGAAACATTACACTTTTGTGTGTGTGCGCGCGCTTCTGCGTTGGGTGTGGGAGGGGGAAAGCAAACATGTTAATATTGTAAATATCGGTAAATCTGCACTACCTACGGCTGCTCACATCAATCTGGGATCTATGGTCATTCGATCCTGACAACTAACGTTGTGCATTTCTTCCGCGCCTCGGCTCCCTTGTCAACCCTAGCTGCACTGTATAGCTTTAGGAAGATTGATAGCTAGCCGAAATAGAAAGGCCAGGAGTGCGGATGGGATTGATTTATTTATGGAAAACTCTATCCATGAGCGCCGTCCCCAGTTCGCTCGTTGTGGTTCGCAAAGATTCATACAATCTCGTCTTGCAAAGGCTTGGATTTGTTTCTTCACACCTCTTTTTGTTCCATCACTGTCTTGGCATGCGCCTATCTCTCATGGTGCTCGAGGCGAATATATTCTGGCCGAAATTGGGATTCAAACCGTAGACATTGGGAAAATACCCCCAGATGTGTGCCTTCGTCCTCTTTATTAGCGACGTACTTAAAAATCGGGTTCTCCTCGCGGTGGGCTAGGAGGAGGGGGGGCAACGGCCCCCGAGACTTGTGCATACATAGCTTTGCTAATGTTAATGGAACGCGGACGAATAGCGCTCGGCCTTAATTGATCCGGATATCATGAGCCGCAGTGGGTGGCGATGCCGACATGCAGGGGCATTCAATGATGCATTATCAGTAATGGGAAATGGACGGAATACAACGTGAACAGGGCGAGTAGGCAGTAAATGGGGCAGCTGTGGAAGTGTTCCATTTAATAGATGTACATGAGTTCTCTGGTGCCTCGGCAGAGAGTGGAACAGGTACATGAACTGTGTGAACTGGTACATCATGTGCCCATCAAGAAGTTATCAAAAATGATGGACATAAATTGCTCTGTTGAAGTTTTAAAAAGAATCTGGTTTCTTTAGAAGATACACAGAGTGGATTTATTTGAACGTGCAATATTGTGTTGAAAAGTACACAATATTTTTGTCTTCACATTTGTCTTTATTGTTCAGGCACGGGTGAATACATAATTATTTAATACGTTTTGCATACATGGCGTACATATATATAAAACTATTTGAAGTGAAAAATAAATATCTTGAATTTTGCAAACCGGGTCCCATGTATCTCGGGCTCTCTTTCAGATTTTTGAGTTAGATTCCAGCGATATGAGCCCATTTTTGAAATTTGAAAAATGCTAATTCGAATTTTCAAAACGAAAATCTGATTTTCATATAGATACGAGAATATGATTTCTTCGAAGGTGCAACTTTAAAGAATACGGCGATCCTTTTTTCATCAATATTATAAGTAATACATGATTTCAAAAAATTATGAATCTAGGACTCGATGAATCTGAGTAAGAGTGCAACGACATGGTGCCCGATTTAGAAATTTTAAAAGTTTTATTTGAAGTTTCAAAAGAAATATGTTTTTCTGTAAAGATACATGAATACAATTTCTACAAAAGTGTATTTTTTTGTTTAAAAATTTTGAAACGTGCCTCTAAGTAGGCATTTGAAAATTCATTTTTCTCGTTACATTTGTGTTTTTTGTTCAGGTCACAGACGAAAACTTAATTATTTTAAAATCTATACATGTACATACACGATATACATCAACATGTACTTCTATACTTTTGTATTAAAAAAATAAAAAATGCAAAGAATTCGATCAGGCTATAATATGTACCCGAGGATCTCTTTCAATATTTTGAGTCCGAGTGCAAAGATACGTAGCCCATTTATCAAATTTAAGAAATTCATTTTTGTCTTCACATTTGTCTTCTTTGTTCGGGTGACGAATGAAAAAAAAAATTCATACATACATACATATGAACTAGTATACTTTTTTCAGAATTTTTGAAGTAATTTATTTCTAAACCATGCTCCATATTCACCAGGTTCTCTTTTAATTTTTTGAGTTAGAGTGCAGCGGTATGGATCCCCCTTTTCTTGAAATTTGAAGAATGGTATTTAGAAGTTTCGGAAAAAATCTGAATTTTTGTTTACAGATACACGAAGATGATTTCTATGCAAGTGCAACTTTTCATTGAAGATCATGTAGTATTTTGGACTACCCAATGATCATAAATATGTGCCTCTAGGTAGATTGAAGATTCATTTTTTTTGTTTTCGCATTTGTCTTTTTTTGTTAAGGTCACAATGTGAATACATAATTCTCTTAAACCATATGTGTATATGGTATACATCGGCATATACTTGTACACCTTTTTAGATGTTATTTAAATAAAAATAAGAAATTCGAATTTTTGAAAACTGGACTCCATGTAGCCCGGCTCTCTTTTAGGGTTTTGGATCATGCATGCACCGCTCTGCTCATGTATATGCATATGTATTGTACATGGACGGAGGGTGCAAATGTGAATTTTTTTTGAAACGAAGGCAACATTTTTTCCTTATTTGGTTAATTAAGAAAACTTTTAACAAGTCGCAATAACGACAATTTAAAAGTGGATACAAAACGGATTATTCGTCTAGTATTATTTCACTCAAACATTTTGCCCCCACGGACACCCAAAACTTTGCCTGATTCTTGATTTTGTCCAGTAGAGCTGTTGGACGCACTTGTTTGTTGCGGAAGAATTTTACATTTCTTTCGTTCCAAATCTCCCAAGTTGCTAGCAAAGTGAGAGAGTTCATTCCTTTTCGATCTTGAGAGCCGGTCATACAGAGCCACCAATCTTCAAGGGATAGCGTCCGCCAATCTTGAACATCAAGGGAACAAATCCTGAGCCACTCCTTAATGAGGCTTTGTAGTCCAATATTATAGTGGCAATGCGTGAACAACCTATTTGCCAACTCCGTGGTTCTTATGCAAAAAGGACATACGCCACAGTTTGACCATCCTCTCTTCTCTGGTCTATCAGCCATCCAAAGCCTATTTTGGAGAGCAAGACACACAAAGAACTTAGTCTTAGAAAGTGAAATCTTCCAAACCATTGTGTTCACGTCGGTGGAAATTGCGCCAAAGAATTGAGAAGCCGCCGAATATTGACCACTTGACGAGAGAGTCCAAATGATGCCATCTTCAATGTCATCAATGAGTTGAATTGTTTGAAGTTGGTCCAAAGCTTCACGAATTGCTTGATGTGTTCAACGGTAAGTGACACGCGTGAAGCACACGTCCGTTGGGAACCCCAATGGAAGGTGTGATGCGTATAGAAGCAAGTTTCCCTCTGTATGAAACCAAGGTTATCGAACCAGTAGGAGTCAAGGAACATGTGAAGGTTGTTGGTGGAGGAGTGTAGTGCGGCGCAACACCAGTGAAACCGGCGCCAACGTGGAACCTGCACAACACAATCAAGATACTTTGCCCCAACGTAACAGTGAGGTAGTCAATCTCACCGGCTTGATGAAAACAAAGGATTAAACGTATCGTGTGGAAGATCATGTTTGTTTGCAAAGAACAATAGAGAATAATGATTGCAGTAGATTGTATTCAGATGTAAAGAATGGACCGGGGTCCACAGTTCACTAGTGGTGTCTCTCCAATAAGATAAATAACATGCTGGGTGAACAAATTACAGTGGGCAATTGACAAATAAATATTCAATACATATCATGATGATCACTATGAGATTTAATCAGGGCATTACGATAAAGAACATAGACCGCCATCCAAAGATGCATCTATGCCTAAATAATCCACCTTCGGTTAGCATCCGCACCCCTTCCAGTATTAAGTTGTAAACAACAGACAATTGCATTAAGTATGGTGCGTAATGTAATCAACACAAATATCCTTAGACAAAGCATTGATGTTTTATCCCTAGTAGCAACAGACATCCACAACCTTAGCACTTTCTGTCACTGTCCCAGATTCAATGGAGGCATGAACCCACTATCGAGCATTACCCCCTCTTGGAGTTACAAGTATCAACTTGGCCAGAGCCTCTACTGCAACGGAGAGCATGCAAGAACATAAACAACACATATATGATAGATTGATAATCAACTTGACATAATATTCTATATTCATCGGATCCCACCAAACACAACATGTAGCATTACAAATAGATGATCTTGATCATGTTAGGCAGCTCGCAAGATCTAAACATGATAGCACAAGGGGAGAAGACAACCATCTAGCTACTGCTATGGACCCATAGTCCAAGGATGAACTACTCACGCATCAATCCGGAGGCGGGCATGATGATGTAGAGCCCTCCGTGATGATTCCCCTCCGGCAGGTGTCGGAGGCGATCTTCTGAATCCCCCGAGATGGGATTGGCGGCGGCGTCTCTGGAAGGTTTTCCGTATCGTGGCTCTCGGTAATAGGGTTTTCGCGACGAAGAGTATAAGTAGGCGGAAGGGCATCCTCGGAGGGGCCAGGGGGTGGGCCCCCCATAGGCCGGCGCGCCCAAGGCCCAGGCCGCGCCGCCTTGTGGGGTGGGGCCCCCAGGGCCCCCCTCTGGTCCTTATCTGGATTTCTGGAAGCTTCCGCGAAATATAAGACCCTGGGCGTTGATTTTGTCCAATTCCGAGAATATTTCCTTTGTAGGATTTCTGAAACCAAAACAGAACGAATCGCGCTTCGCATCTTGTTAATAGGCTAGTGCCGGAAAATGCATAATAATGATGTAAAGTATGTATAAAACATGTGAGTATTATCATAAAAGTAGCATGGAACATAAGAAATTATAGATACGTTTGAGACGTATCAAGCATCCTCAAGCTTAGTTCCTACTCGCCTCGAGTAGGTAAACGATAACAGCAATAATTTCTGAAGTGACATGCTACCAACATAAGCTTGATCAACATTATTGTAAAGCATATGAGATAAATGGAGTGATTCGAAGCAAAAGATTGCTAACAAAGAGATAATGACTAAGCAACTGAATCATATAGCAAAACTTTTCATGAATAGAATGTGTTACCCTCCAAAACCCACCGACGGGCAATGGCTGAGCAACACGAAGAGCCGGGAAGCTCTCAGGGCCGCTTAGTGGATCCCTGGCACCTCGCGTCGTCCCGCAAATCTTCTCGCCACGTCCCGGCGGTTGCTAGGCGTGCCACCTGACCTAGACCCGATCAGAAGGTGTTAGTGCTTCGATTGTTCCCGCATGGTAGACACGTAAATGTTAAATACGAGCCCTCTCGGTTTCCTGTGGATCGGCTCAAAGAGCCGATCGCCCATGTTTCACGTTGGATTTACAATGGCATGGGGATCCTGCTTGATCAGACAAAGCTAAAACGATCCACGACAGTTTAGGATTTTCACCGCATAACCGAACGTCCTACGTGTGATCGGGCCTAGCAGCTACGAAGACGATGCAAACCATCCCTACGAGAGGCCTAAAAACCAACATAACGTCGATTCCCGGAACATCCCTCGCAGGGACGATGAACAACATCTAGCGCACTACCGGATCCTCCGACCCCAACATAAGGCCTAACTATGCATATTAAACTAATCCTTGAGCAAGGAGCAACTATAACGGATCGGATCTACTAAGTAACGAACAAGCAAGATGCTGCCCTTACGTCCTAGACGTAAGGGCAGCTAGGTGTCGAGGGACGGCATCGCCACGCAGATGTGCACGTGAAAGCATCAATGCAAGCCCCTAAACACCTAAGGATAAATAGTACGCTCGCCATCAACAATGCTTCAAGACGAGCAAGACAAGGTTGACGAATAAACGATATCGCCTAGATCGCTAGATGCGATCTAGGCAGCATGGTGCTTACCCGGAGAAACCTCGAAGAAAGGGGTGGCGATGCGCCTGATTTGTGTTGGTTGAACGATGATTGTCCTCTTTTTCCAATAACCCTAGATACATATTTATAGTCCAAGGGACTTTCTAATTGGGGCGTGCACCTAACCGTGCACGGGCCAGACTCTATCTCTTAATTCTAAATTACAATGCGATCTAATATGTTACATATACATGGGCAACTTAGCCCAAACTCTCAGCGCAAGGCCGCTTCAAAGACGCTCTACGTGTAGTCTTCAAAGTCCATCTTCACTTACGGCCCATCTCCTGATTTGGCCAAAATCTGGTGATAACACATGCCCCTGGTTTTGGTAATGATAATTTCAAAACCACTGCTTTTTCTTCGAAGGGTCATGTCGTGCAGAGCAGAACCGTCGCAGTATGTTTCATCATGACGACTTGCCTTCCCAACTCCTCCGCACGATTTGACAGCTTTTGCACCACGTCCTCGAGAACCGTTCGAAATTAAATTTCCATCTCCTTTTATTTAACCACATCGAACACTCTTCTTCATCCTCTTCGCATTAGCACTTCCAAAAAACCCTCCCGTGCCACCATGTCTTCCTCTTCTTCCTCTTCATCGATCTTTCAGTCCTCCCCCTTTCGCGAGCCGACGCCGGAGTGGGACCCGGTGGAGGCCCATGCGGCCAACACCCGCCGCGCTATTGAGGCCGGGGACGATCCGAGCCACAACTTCTCCATCTCGGTCGAGGACGACCAGTCCCCGACCGACGGGGAGAGCGACCTCCGCTTCCTCGCCAATGAGGAAGCGGAGGAAAGCGACGACGACCACCTTCCCCGGGACGGGGGCCCCTCCTCCGAGGAGGCGGAGGGAGAAGGAGGAGGAGGAGCCTCCTCCGACGAGCCGCCGGCCAAGCGCCACCGCTCGGCCCGGAACCTACTTCGACCGATGACGACGACGCTGACGAGGAGGACGAGGACAACGAGGGTCCTGCCGGTGGTCGCTATAGCAGCGACGACGAGCCGGCTGGGAGCAGTGCCGACGACAGCGATGATGACGACGACGAGGGCAGCAATGGCCCCTAGATAGGATCTTAGCCTAGGGCCAGCAGTAGTAGACGGGGCAATGTACCCCCTAAGACCCCTTTTGAGAGCAATCAGCTCTTTATGTAAGAAATCTAGTTTATCAATGAAGAATTTCCCCAACTTGATTTTGCCGACCTTCTTCATGATAATTTAGCCGATTGCCCTTCGTACCGAGCCTGCCGACCGTCAACTGTCAGTGCTCAATGAGCCGATGGCAGGCATCGGACTCTCATGACAAATTCGAGGTAGATCCATCCGGACCTCCAACTCCCGGCCGAGCCACAATCGTGCAAACCCCTGATCCTGGAAATGCAGATCCAACTGAACGGAATGTTGGACTTTAGCGGCATCCTCGTCTTCCAGATCCTTTTGCCTTCAGGAGATCTTAGGACCGTCGTTAGAACAACTCCGCTACGAAGCTAACACTTTTGCGGAACAGCACTATTCGCCCACAACTGTCCTTGTGATGCTTCATTTCTTTACAACTGGTCCAGAGCCCATCAACGATCGTTGCTTCATCTAAAAATTCCTCCCATCAACTCCAGCAGTTCCCAATAATTCACCATCTCTCAACGAGTTGTGATGCAGAGCAAGCCGATTTCAACCAAATCGGCTCCATAGAACAAGGAACCTTAAGGGCGAGCTGCCCCCGAGCCTCAGTCGAGGCGAGGATAAAAGTGGACCAGCTGAATGGGCCATCATTGGCTTCCCAACTGTAGTGCTGTGTTAGCTGAATTCCACAAAATCAGCTCTCCAGATCGTCGATGTTTCAGAGCGAGCTGCCCCCGAGCTACTCCAGCTTTTCATTAAAACAGGGCAAGAACGCTTATGCTCAAGGAGCCAGCACCGGAAAGGTTTTGGAAGGATCAGCAGCTCCCTTGAACCAAGAAGCCTCAACGTAGTGGCCCTTCAACCCCTCCCAGCTCCATTCCTGCGTCTTGCTGCTTTGATTGGCTCATCATCTTGGGCCAACTGATGCAGCTTCTGGTGAGAATGGTCCAGCTCCAGGAGATCATCGGATGATCATCAGCTGTTCTCATGATCCTAACCTGATCCGTATGCTTGCGCAGCACTGCTGATCTGGTGATGACCGCTCCATTAGGCTTCTGCTTGTAACCACTGTATTCCTTGAGTCGATGGCCATGCATCGCTTTTTCTTATTCTTAAGTCGATGTCTGCGCATCGGCTGTGCTTAAAAATTTTCAATTTTTTATGGCCGATTTGCTTATGTATCGGCCCCCATGCTTGAGCTGCTCTGTTGGACATTTGACATCCGTTCCCAGCTCCGAATCCTCGTATCTCATCCATCTATGTGCCCCCCGAGCCGATTCTGTCAAGTAATTGATGGCATCGGCTCTTCAGGCATCTGTTGGATCAACGCTGAACACAGACAAAGGTATGTTGAGGATAATTTTGGCCGATTGCGGGAATCGGCCTCCCTTTCCATTGCAATGCTTCGTGAAGGTTTAGCACTTCTTGGTTTCTAATGTAGCTACGTGGCATGTTGGAGATGAGACCCTTTGCTTTTCATTTTTTGAGGGCCGATCTCGGGATCGGCCTTGCCACGTATGTCCAATGTCTTGGACTTACTCCGTTAGGCTGGTGGATAAAACCAGCCTTACCCCATTTTTCGAGGCTTCGATGCGCTCACAACCCTCTAAACTGATTCCAGAGAGCGGCTCTTGGTCATCCGCTTCCCACACGCTCATGGCAGCTAATGATATCTCGATTGAGTCATCCGCCGAACGACTTCCACTTCATCTCCATCCCACCGTATGATGCATTGGTGCATTGTAGACGGATGCAACAGTTAGCATGAATCCAGTCCCTTCCCAATAGGACGGCGTAATTGCTTTTGGTCAACGATGAAGAACGCAGAGGTATGGTCTTCCGGCCTACGTAAGCTCTACATTCAGAACACCTTTCGCTTCTGACGCCTGGCCGTTGAAGTCGCTTAATGTGATGTTGGTCTTGATCAGATTATCGCTGGAATGCCCCAAACGACGTAGCATGGAATACGGCATTATGTTGACTGCCGCTCCGGTATCAACCAACATCTTGCCGACAGGCTGCCCGTTGATGTAACCCCTCAAGTATAGGGCTTTCAGATGCCTGTAGCTTCTATCTCGTGGCTTTTCAAAGATAACCGGTCGTGGACCGCAGAATTGAGCCACCGAACTTCCTCGTCGCTTGGAGCGCGAAACTCCGACGGGAGTATGAATACCATGTTTGTATCAGCGATGCTCGTGCATCGGCTTTCGCCTGCTTTGGGCGCCATTCTTTGGCGGGCGCGCCTCGTCTCCACCGTTTGCTGAATTTTCACGGCCAGATCGGGCCGTGCTCTTCTCAACGTGTACGTATCGTGCCTCGCTTCTTCCAAGTTTCGCACCGTTGCACCCTACGCTTCGAGAATGGGAGTCCATCGGGGCACCACCTTGGTCGGTGATACCTATCTTCTTCTCCATCCGACTCCTCGAAGCCTTCTTCTTGAGAGGACTCGGCTCGTTTGTTATGTGGTGGGAGGGGTCCCGACGCTCGAACACTGAAACTTCGTTTGTCCTTCTCCTTCGCCGTTTGCACTCGGGCGCTCTCGATTGTTGGCAATCGGCTCATTCCTGAGTCCCAGCAATGTTTGAAGAAGGGACAGCCCAGTGCTTATCCATGTCATCTTGCTCCCTTGACCTCCCTCCAGCGTGACGTTCGTACGTCGTTGTTCTGTCGTTGACGATACCTCCGTTTGCATCGACCGACGATATCCTCCATCGTCGTCGTCGTAGCGGCGACGTCGGTCGTACCGCTGCTCATATTTGTTGAGGAGATGCACGGATAATGGGCGTTGATACCGTATGCTTCTCACCTCCTCGGTTAGGTACCATCTATCATCATCTTGTGGCCGGTCACGTGGAACGGCCTCCTCTTTATCTTTGCCACGAGAGTGGCTGCTTTCCGCTTGTCCACGCCATGGCGGATCACAAACCCTGCCATATTGACATCGAAAGAGAACCCTGGCTCTCTTATGGAGTGGCTTAGGTCCACCATGTTGACGTCCGGAAACGGACGCATGCCTACCTTCATGGCAAACTGTCCGAAAGTTAATCGGCCTGATTCTATCGCCATCTGAATTTGTGCGCGCAATACTTTGCAGTCGTTGGTGGCGTGTGTGAACGTATGATGCCATTTGCGTATGGCCTTTTGTTCATCTCCCGCGCCGTAGGGATCTTGTGGCCTTCGGGTAGCTTCAACTGCTTCTCTTTCAGCAGATCGAAGATCTATTCAGCTTGGTCACGTCAAAGTCCAACCCTCTTGGAGGCCCTGGCGGGTTCACCCATTTGCAGGACACAGTGCTGGCGTCCGAGTCCACTCGGCTACCGCAACTTCCTGATCTTCCGAATCTTCATCCTCATCAGCATTGACCAGGGTTATCGCGCGTTTGAACTTGTCCTGGTACAGTTCTGGATGGCGCTGTTCATATAAGGTCAGCCTACTGACCAGGTGCGTCAACGAGTTGTACTCCACTTGGAACGTCGATCTTTGAATGACGCTGCAAGGCCTGCCACGGCCAGCTCGACTACTTCTTTCTCGTTATATGAACCGAATAGCATCGGTTCTTGACAGCTTCTGAAACGCTGAATGTACTCAGCCACTGTCTTCTCGCTTTGCCGAACTCGTGCTAGTTCGGCAATACCAGCTTCGTAGCTTCAATGGTATTGGGTGTGGAATAGTTCCTCCATCTGCTTCCATGATTGCACTGAATTTGGCTGCAACGAGGTGTACCATCCAAAAGCCGGACCGGTGAGGGATTGCGAGAAGCACCTCACCCGTAGCTGATCCGATGCCGAAGCCATGCCCAGCTGGGCCAAGTATCGGCTCACGTGCTCGATGGAGCTAGATCCTTCGACCCACTAATTTGAAGTCGGAAGCCGGTACTTGGGTGGTAGTGGGATCAGGTCGAACTCATTGGGGTACGGCTTGGAATAGCCGATTATCTTCTTCTTCGGCAAGATGCCGAACCGATCTCTCAGATCGCGGATCTGATCTGCGGTGGAGGTGGTGGCAGCTGAGCTTTCCGGACTGGTGCAGGTATAATTGGCTAGCCACGCTTGTTTCTCAGCTTCGCTCCTAAACTCCCCGCGCCGCAGTCGTTCTTCCCGCGAACAATTGCTCCCCGCAATCCTCGGTGGAGCCTCGGATCGCCCGCGTCCGCTTGTTGCGTCCGGCACATACGTGCACACGTATCCGTGTGGGATTTCCTGGGCGGGTCATGCAAGAACTGATAGTCGCCCGGGTCACCCCCAACTTTGTAGACGACGTATGCCGGTGAGCCTTGTTGCTGTGGGGCCGCCATTGCGTACGGCAGAGGTGGCCTGGTGTGGAGTTGCATCTCTCCCTGGTGAGTCCCTAGAACAGGTCCCGAGGGGAGTACCGACGCTCCGTGATCTCTTACCACACGGAGCGCAACGCGCTCCAAAGTGTTCACCGGGCTCTCGAGTGCCGATTGAATGAGCCACCACGTAGTTGATCTCCGTCGCAGGGCTCGGCACGTTCATCCGAAGGGAGACAGATCTACCCCGTCGAGGACGCCTTGCGGCGTGAACCCTTTGAACCCGATACCGTGCGAACGGGTCTTCTCAAAGGAGCCGATGAGTTCGGCTTCAACGATGGCCTTCAGCTCATCGTACTTCTTCTTATGATCAGGAGGAAGATCCTCGTATGTGATCTGTTCCTCCGCCATCTCGGATGCCGATGTTGACGTGGATGTATGCAGAAGATGGTCCCACCGGGCGTGCCGAATGTGTTACCCTCCAAAACCCACCGACGGGCAATGGCTGAGCAACACGAAGAGCCGGGAAGCTCCCAGGCCGCTTAGTGGATCCCGGCACCTCGCGTCGTCCCGCAAATCTTCCGCCACGTCCCGGCGGTTGCTAGGCGTGCCACCGACCTAGACCCGATCAGAAGGTGTTAGTGCTTCGATTGTTCCTGCATGGTAGACACGTAACGTAAATACGAGCCCTATCGCTCTCGGTTTCGTGGATCGGCTCAAAGAGCCGATCGCCCCATGTTTCACGTTGGATTTACAATGGCATGGGGATCCCGCTTGATCAGGAAAGCTAAAACGATCCACGACGCTTTAGGGTTTTCACCGCATAACCGAACGTCCTACGTGTGATCGGGCCTAGCAGCTACGGAAGACGATGCAAACCATCCCTACGAGAGGCCTAAAAACCAACATAACGTCGATTCCCGGAACATCCCTCGCAGGACGATGAACAACATCTAGCGCACTACCGGATCCTCCGACCCCAGCGTAAGGCCTAACTATGCAGATATTAAACTAATCCTTGCGGAGCAAGGAGCAACTATAACGGATCGGATCTACTAAGTAACGAACAAGCAAGATGCTGCCCTCACGTCTGGGTAGACGTAGGGCAGCTAGGTGTCGAGGGACGGCATCGCCACGCAGATGTGCACGTGAAAGCATCAATGCAAGCCCCTAAACACCTAAGGATAAATAGTACTGCTCGCCATCAACAAGGCTTCAGCACGAGCAGTACAAGGTTGACGAATAAACGTATACGCCTAGATCGCTAGATGCGATCTAGGCAGCATGGTGCTTACCCGGGAGAAACCCTCGAAGAAAGGGGTGGCGATGCGCCTGATTTGTGTTGGTTGAACGATGATTGTCCTCTCTTTTCCGATAACCCTAGATACATATTTATAGTCCAAGGGACTTTCTAATTGGGGCGTGCACCTAACCGGGCCAGACTCTATCTCTTAATTCTAAATTACAATGCGATCTAATATGTTACAGATACATGGGCAACTTAGCCCAAACTCTCAGCGCAAGGCCGCTTCAAAGACGCTCTACGTGTAGTCTTCAAAGTCCATCTCCTGATTTGGCCAAAATCTGGTGATAACAGTACTATCAAGACAAGTATCAATAAGACTTGCATAAGAGCTAACTCATAAAGCAATATATTCAAGTTTCAGCAATTGCTTTCAACTTGTAACATGTATATCTCATGGATATTTGTCAACATAGAGTAATATAACAAGTGCAATAAGTAAACATGTAAGAATCAATGCACAGTTAACACAAGTGTTTGCTTCTAAGATAGAAAGAAGTAGGTAGACTGACTCAACATAAAGTAAAAGAATGGCCCTTCGCAGAGGGAAGCATGGATTACTATTTTTGTGCTAGAGCTTTTGTTTTGAAAACATAGAAACAATTTTGTCAACGGTAGTAATAATTCATATGTGTTATGCATAATACTTCCTACAAGTTGCAAGCCTCATGCATAGAATACCAATAGTCCCTGCACCTTGTCCTAATCAGCTTGGATTACATGGATTATCATTGCATAACATATGTTTCAACCAAGTGTCACAAAGGGGTACCTCTATGCCTGTACAAAGGTCCAACGAGATCAATTGCATTTGATTTCTCGTTTTTAATAGATCTCAACTTAGGACATCCATACCGGGACAACATAGACAATAGATAATGGACTCCTCTTTAATGCATAAGCATTCAACAACAGATAATATTCTCATAAGAGAGTGAGGATGAATGTCCAAATTGAAAACTTCCACCATGATACATGGCTTTGGTTAGCGTCCCAATGCTTTTCTCTAACATATGCATACTCAAACCATTTGATCATGATAAATCGCCCTTACTTCAAACAAGACGAACATGCATAGCATCTCACATGATATCCAACAAAGGTAAAAAGTTGATGGCGTCCCCAGAAACATGGTTACCGCTCAACAAACAACTTATAAGAACTAAGACACATAGCTACATATTCATCACCACAATAGTTTTTAAGCTATTTTTCCCATGAGCTATATATTGCAAAGACAAAGGAATGAAATTTTAAAGGTAGCACTCAAGTAATTTACTTTGGAATGGCAGAAAAATACCACATAGTAGGTAGATATGGTGGACACAAATGGCATGGGTTTTGGCTCAAGGTGTTTGGATGCACGAGAAGCATTTTCCTCTCAGTACGAGGCTTTGGCTAGCAAGGTTGTTTGAATCAAACACAAGTATGAACAGGTACAGCAAAACTTACACAAGAACATATTGCAAGCATTATAAGACTCTACACTGTCTTCCTTGTTGTTCAAACACTTTACCAGAAAATATCTAGACCTTAGAGAGACCAATCATGCAAACCAAATTTTAACAAGCTCTACGGTAGTTCTCCACTAATAGATTAAACTACATGATGCAAGAGCTTAAACATGATCTATGAGAGCTCAAAACAATTGCCAAGTTTCAAGTTATTCCAAACCATATGAAGCATTTTCTGATTCCAACCAAATAGCAATCAACGAAGCAATTTCAGCCTTCACCATGAACATTAAAGCACAACTAAGAACACAAGTGTTCCATATGAAAAAGCGGAGCGTAATATCTCCAATACAAGGATGGTGGGATCCAACTTTATTCAAACCAAAACAAAAACAAAAACAAAAAGACGCTCCAAGTAAAGAACATAAGATGTGATGGAATAAAAATATAGTTTCACTAGAAGTGACCTGATAAATTGTCGATGAAGAAGGAGATGCCTTGGGCATCCCCAAGCTTAGATGCTTGAGTCTTCTTAAAATATGCAGGGATGAACCACGAGGGAATCCCCAAGCTAGACTTTTCACTCTTCTTGATCATATTGTATCATCCTCTTCTCTTGACCCTTGAAAACTTTCTCCACACCAAACTTAAAACAAACTCATTAGAGGGTTAGTGCATAATCAAAAATTCATACATTCAGAGGTGACATAATCATTCTTAACACTTCTGGACATTGCACAAAGCTACTGAAAGTTAATGGAACAAAGAAATCCATTCAATATAGCAAAAGAGGCAATGCGAAATAAAAGGCAGAATCTCAAAACAGAACAGTCCGTAAAGACGAATTTTTCTGAGGCACTTAACTTGCTCATACGGAAAAACTCAAAACTAATGAAAGTTGCGTACATATCTGAGGATCACGCACGTAAATTGGCAGATTTGTTTGATTTTTCTACAGGGAGATCTACGCAAATTCGTGACAGCATTCTGTTTCGCGCAGCAATCCAAATCTAGCATCAACTTTACTATAGAGACTTTACTTGGCACAAAAACATGATAAGGAGAGGTTGCTACAGTAGTAACAACTTCCAAGACTCAACAATACAGTAATAAAATAAAACATGGGTTATCTCCCAAGAAGTGCTTTTCTTTAACGCCTTTCAGCTAGGCGCAGAAAGTGCAATTCAAGTAACATCAAGAGAGGAAGCACCAACATCATAATTTGTTCTAATAATAGAATCAAAAGGAAACTTCATTCTATTTCTAGGGAAGTGTTCCATACCTTTCTTGAGAGGAAATTGATATTTAATATTTCCTTCTTTCATATATATAACATCACCAACAGTTCGAAGAAAGGGTCTTCCCAAGACAATAGGACAAGATGCATTGCATTCAATATCCAAGACAACAAAATCAACGGGACAAGGTTATTGTTAACCGTAATGCGAACATTATCAATCCTCCCCAAAGGTTTCTTTAGACAATTATCAGCAAGATTAACATCCAAATAACAATTTTTCAATGGTGGCAAGTCAAGCATATCATAAATTTTCTTAGGCATAACAGAAATACTTGCACCAAGATCACATAAAGCATTACATCCAAAATCATTGAATTTCATCTTAATGATGGGCTCCCAACCATCTTCCAACTTCCTAGGAATAGAACCTTCAAGTTTTAATTTCTCTTCCCTAGCTTTAATGAGAGCATTTGTAATATGTTTTGTAAAGGCTAAATTTGTAGCACTAGCATTAGGACTTCTAGCAAGTTTTTGTAAGAACTTTATAACTTCAGTAATATGACAATCATCAAAATCTAAACCATTATGATCTACAACATTCTGAAAAATTTCAGCAGTTTTATCACAAGCAGTTTCAGCAGTTTCAGGCAATTTTGCACGCTTTGCACTAGGAGTAGAAACATTGCCAACACCAATTATTTTATCATTGATAGTAGGAGGTGTAGCAACATGTGAAGAATCAACATTACTAGTGGTGGTAATATTCCAAACTTTAGCTACATTATTCTCTTTAGCAAGTTTTTCTTTTTCTTCTCTATCCCACCTAGCATGCAATTCAGCCAACATTCTTATATTATCATTAATTTGAACTTGGATGGCATTTGTTTTAGCAAACCTAGCATCTTTAACTTCCTTAGGCATAACTTTCAGTTTTAAAAGATCAACATCAAGAGCAAGACTATCAACCTTAGAAGCAAGAACATCAATTTTACCAAGTTTTTCTTCAACAGTTTTATTAAAAGCAGTTTGTGTACTAATAAATTCTTTAAGCATGACTTCAAGACCAGGGTACACTCTTATTATTGTTGTAAGAATTACCATAAGAATTACCATAACCACTACCATTATTAGAGGGATATGGCCTATAGTTGTTGTTACCATAATTATTCCTATAAGCTTTGTTGTTGAAATTATTATTCTTAATGAAATTCACATCAACATTCTCTTCTTGAGCAACCAATGAAGCTAAAGGAACATTATTAGGATCAATATGAGATCTACCATTTGCAAGCATAGACATAATAGCATCAATCTTATCACCCAAAGAACAGGTTTCTTCGACAGAATTTACCTTCTTACCTTGAGGAGTTCTTTCAGTGTGCCATTCAGAGTAATTGATCATCATATCATCAAGAAGCTTTGTTGCGCCCAAGGTGATGGACATAAAAGTACCTCCAGCAGCTGAATCCAAAAGGTTCCTTGAGGAAAAATTCAATCCTGCATAAAAGGTTTGGATGATCATCCAAGTAGTTAGTCCATGGGTAGGGCAATTCTTTACCAAAGATTTCATTCTCTTCCATGCTTGAGCAACATGTTCATTATTAAATTGCTTAAAATTCATAATGCTACTTCTCAAAGATATAATCTTAGCAGGAGGATAATATTTACCAATAAAAGCATCTTTACATTTAGTCCATGAATCAATACTATTCTTAGGCAAAGAAAGTAATCAATCTTTAGGTCTTCCTCTTAATGAGAAAGGAAACAATTTCAGTTTTATAATATCACCATCTATATCCTTATACTTTTGCATTTCCCAAAGTTCAACAAAATTATTAAGATGGGCAGCAGCATCATCAGTACTAACACCAGAAAATTGCTCTATCATAACAAGATTCAGAAAGCAGGTTTAATTTCATAGAATTCTGCTGTAGTAGCAGGTGGAGCAATAGGAGTACTTATAAAATCATTATTATTTGTGCTAGTGAAATCACACAACTTAGTATTTTCAGGAGTACCCATTGTAGCAGTAATAAAGGTAAACTAAGCAAATAGAATAAAGTAAAGACAAGTAACTAATTTTTTGTGTTTTGATATAAAGCAAGTAAACAAGATAGAAAGTAAAGCAACTATTTTTTTTGTGTTTTTGATATAAAGCAAACAAGACAGAAAATAAAATAAAGTAAAGCAAGACAAAAACAAAGTAAACAGATTGGATGTGGAAGACTCCCCTTGCAGCGTGTCTTGATCTCCCCGGCAACGGCGCCAGAAAAAGAGCTTGACACGCGTGAAGCACACGTCCGTTGGGAACGCCAAGTGGAAGGTGTGATGCGTATAGAAGCAAGTTTCCCTCAGTATGAAACCAAGGTTATCGAACCAGTAGGAGTCAAGGAACACGTGGAGGTTGTTGGTGGAGGAGTGTAGTGCGACGCAACACCAGTAAAACCGGCACCAACGTGCAACCTGCACAACACAATCAAGATACTTTGCCCCAACGTAACAGTGAGGTAGTCAATCTCACCGGCTTGCTGAAAACAAAGGATTAAACATATCGTGTGGAAGATGATGTTTGTTTGCAAAGAACAGTAGAGAACAATGATTGCAGTAGATTGTATTCAGATGTAAAGAATGGACCGGGGTCCAAAGTTCACTAGTGGTGTCTCTCCAATAAGATAAATAACATGTTGGGTGAACAAATTACAGGTGGGCAATTGACAAATAAAGATTCAATACATATCATGATGATCACTATGAGATTTAATCAGGGCATTACGACAAAGAACATAGACCGCCATCCAAACATGCATCTATGTCTAAATAATCCACATTCAGGTTAGCAGCCGCACCCCTTCCAGTATTAAGTTGTAAACAACAGACAATTGCATTAAGTATGGTGCGTAATGTAATCAACACAAATATTCTTAGACAAAACATTGATGTTTTATCCCTAGTAGCAACAGCACATCCACAACCTTAGCACTTTCTGTCACTGTCCCAGATTCAATGGAGGCATGAACCCACTATCGAGCATTAATACGCCCTCTTGGAGTTACAAGTATCAACTTGGAGAGCCTCTACTAGCAACGGAGAGCATGCAAGAACATAAACAACACATATATGATAGATTGATAATCAACTTGACATAATATTCTATATTCATCGGATCCCACCAAACACAACATATAACATTACAAATAGATGATCTTGATCATGTTAGGCAGCTCACAAGATCTAAACATGATAGCACAAGGGGAGAAGACAACCATCTAGCTACTGTTATGGACCCATAGTCCAAGGATGAACTACTCACGCATCAATCCGGAGGCGAGCATGATGATGTAGAGCCCTCCGGTGATGATTCCCCTCCCGGCAGGGTGCCGAGGCGATCTCCTGAATCCCCGAGATGGGATTGGCGGTGGTGGCGTCTCTGGAAGGTTTTCCGTATCGTGGCTCTCGGTAATAGGGTTTTCGCGACGAAGAGTATAAGTAGGCAGAAGGGCAGCCTCGGAGGGGCCAGGGGGTGGCCCCCCATAGGCCGGCGCGCCCAAGGCCCAGGCCGTGCCGCCTTGTGGGGTGGGGCCCCCAGGGCCCCCCTCTGGTCCCTCTCTGGCTCTCTGAAAGCTTCCGCGAAATATAAGACCCTGGGTGTTGATTTCGTCCAATTCCGAGAATATTTTCTTTGTAGGATTTCTGAAACCAAAACAGCAGAAAACTGGCGCTTCGGCATCTTGTTAATAGGTTAGTGCCGGAAAATGCATAATAATGATGTAAAGTATGTATAAAACATGTGAGTATTATCATAAAAGTAGCATGGAACATAAGAAATTATAGATACGTTTGAGACGTATCAGTAAGCTCTTCCTTCTTTATTTTCAAAATCCACCTATTTTCATTCTAGGCCTTTTTGACATTCCATTTCCTCCTTGTCGACCTCATGAATATGAGCCGCACAATATCTTTTTGGCTGCTCATTCCCAAAAAGGCATCTTTTATCCATTTTCAACTAATATTTTAGTTGCGGCTTAGAATACTTCGCCGAGCCTCCCTCTTTCCCGGCGTACTTCGTAGAGCCTCTATCGCTCTAACAGATGTGTTTCTCGTAGATGGAGGGGAGCGCCCGCTACTCCCCCGAGTACGCCGACATCGACATGACCGTCGACCTGAACGTGACATACTCGCTGGCGTCGGTGCCAAGGGGCAGCAGCGCCTCTCGCTTCACCGTTGACCTCAACAACGAGCTCTCCGAGTGGCCAGATTTGCGCCGCACACCAGGAAGCAACGCCCGCCACATGATCAACGTCACCGCCCCTCCCCCCGTAGCCTGTTCAGCGGCGACAACAGGAACACACACTATGTGTTCAGTAGCACGTCCGGCGGATTGGTTTGGAGAGGGAGATAGTGGAGGCGGCCAAGATGGAAGCTCAAGACGACATCATGAAAGCCATAAATAAAGCGACCAACTATCATTGGCCAAGGTGACTCAAAAATCTAAGATCTTGATGGCGGACATGGCGAGCATGGATCCGTTGGCAAGGGCATGGTACGAGATGTACCGCGGGCGCATCTGCAAGGAGATGATGGCGGCGCAAACTGCGGCGGCGTCCATGGCATCATCGGCACCATCGACCCACATGCCTATGCCAGCGTACATGCCGACAGCGACATCAATGAGCATGGATGTGCCGATGTCTACTGACGAGGTTTCACGGGTGATCACCGTCGAGGAGAACGTTGTCGATGTGCAGGTGTCATTGACGCCCTTCCTGTGATCATTTGGCGTTGAAGCCCAACCTGTTTTTTTTTTTGCAGCCGTACTATGATGAATGACGGCGATTTGGTGGCCGGATATTGGCCTAGACTTGTTTTCGAAAGCCTTAAATTCAAATTTCTATCCATGTTTGTGATTTTTTTGGGTCAAAAATTTCTATTATTGCTGCCGGTGTGGGGAACCCTTCTCCAAACGGAGGAAGGCGTGCCAACATCCCCCATACGCAAGTGCCAACGCAGCTATCGCCGTTTATTTAGGGGCAGTAGGTGGAGATGCTCTAAGAATGGTTGATAGATTTTGGAAAAAAAAAATCATTCGTGTTTGAATCGGTTGGCCTTTCCAAAAACAGTGCTTTTGCAGCGAACCATAACTTAAGTTGAACTGGCGGCTCGGGCGGAACCCCAGACCTTCACCACCTAGCGGCCCTCTCCTCCAGATCCTCCCCCGCCGCCGCCGGTGGATGCTGCCGGGCAAAGCCCGTGCGGTGGCCGGTGGCGGCGGGCCTTCTCCCCGAAGCGACGCGACCTCCTGTCTTTGTTGATGCTGGCCGCGCCCAAGCGGGCGTGGGTTGATGCGAGGGATGCCGGCCGCGCCCAAGCGGGCTTTGGTGCGGGCAAGGCCGACCACGGCCAAGCGGCCGTTGGTGCGGACGAGGCCGGCCGCGCTCACGCGGGCGTCGGAGCGGTTGGGCGCCGGGGCGGCGGCCCCGGGCTGCGGTGGTGGTGGCCGGCGAAGTGACGCTGCTGCTCGGCGTGGACGGCGGTGGATCCGGTGCTTGGCGGCGGATCTGGCGCGTGGCGCAGCAGCTTCAGCTGTAGGTGGCCGGGATGCGCAAATCATGTGCGTGGCGGGCCTCCCTGTCCAGATCTGGTGCTCCGGTTGCTGGCCTTGGTCACCTGTTGCTCCTTTTGGGCGGAGGTTTCTTCCTGATGCTATGGGCCACGTGTGAGGCTGGGTTGGAGAGGATGGAAGCTTCCGGGTGAAAACCTTGCAGTGATGCTGGCGACGGTGACGCCTTGTGCGCCGCTTTCCTTCTTGGAGGCGTCGTCGAGGAACTTGTTCCTCCCCCTCCCGTCGAAGTCTTCGGGTGAAAACCTAGATCCAGTTTCTTTGGATCAGATGACGGCGACATCTACGATGTCGCTTCCTTCTTGGGGGCGTCGTCTTGGAGACCAAGACTATCGATTGCAGGCGGCGGTGCATCTGTTTGGGATCGATGAAGCCAAAGGGTAGCAACGGTGGGTGGCAGGAATACCCTTGACATACTGACAGCGTCAGGCGTGCTTTGTTGGTCCTCTTCTCGGGACCGGAGCGGCACATGCCCGCCCCCCTTCGGATATGTCTTCTCTCTCCGATGTTGTTGAAGGCGGCGAACAAGCTCGTGGCAGATGAGGCGACAACTTCGAAGTGAACTTGGTGCTGTTGTGACGAAGTCGAAGTCTCCCGTCGTAAGCACGAGGGATGATGTGCGATGAAGCCACTTGCCTCGGTGTTCTCTTTGTGTCGTTTAGTCGGCCTTCCCGGCGCTCTGTATGTCTTGTGGTATTCCTGTGGATGTAAAGGTTTTTGCCCGGTTTTCCTCCAATAAACCGAGCTGTTTGGGTCTCTGTACCATTTTTCCTCTATTGCAATGAACACAGCAGTTCTCCTGCTGTTATTCAAAAAAAAAAAACTTAAGTTGAACTGTGATGTATTTTTATTTAGTGTTTGAAAGCATGTATTAAGCTCTTGAGAAAATCAGACCTGTAAAACTGTTTCAACCTATTCACTGTGAGTGTACAAATCTGGCTTTGTTAATTGCTGGTTAAAAAGTGGTTGTGGACTTGTGGTGGGAAATGATTCCACGGCTGGTATGCTGGCCCCGCCTCATGAGCTGCACCTGGTGAAGTGAGAGAGGGAGTTAAATTAAAGCGAATCGATCATTGATTCAAAATTCGGGAAACAGGTTCGACAAGAGAGTTCAACAAGAGAGTTCAACAACAAGATCGAGTCCACCAAGCCGCGTAACTCTCTGCGGCCCTGCCGCGTTGTACTGTGGCCTTTTGGGTTAGCATCGCTGGGCTGCATACGCTTGAGGTGGTTGGCTCGCCGCTGCTGTGTATTGGCACGACAGATTACTGAAAACTTATACAACTTGAGATATGACATCAGCTCAAGAAACCAATGGTACGATGTGAAAAGGATATGAGGTGCACTCAAGCTCGGGCGTACAACCGAGTTTTCGATGTTAATGTAGGAAGTGTGGGTAAAGCTGGAAAACTCTCGAATGAACCGGCGGGCATGTGCTCCGGGCAGATCTCGCATTCTCATTGGTTGAAGTGCGGTGTGGGGCCGATGATGGCAGATCTAACATGTGCTGATACAATAGAAATACCTGGAAGGAAAACGCTGCCGAACCCCCGGGGATCAGCGCTCCGTTCCTCCGCTTCGTCCTTACGACGCGTGTCCCGTGGGACCCAGCCTTATCTTCTCCCGCATCACGTTTTCTTCCCAATCTCCATCTCTCTCCCGTGTACCACGGCCGCCGCGCCCAGCGACCCGTCCACCCCTTTGCCGTCCGCCCATGCCGCCCCACCCCCTTCGTCGGAGGGCTGCCTGCGCCGCCGCTCCACCTCCCCAAGGCGCTCCGCTTGAAGCTCCCGATTCGCCTCCAGCCTCCCCGCAGTGAAGCTCTGCCTCCTGCCGTCCCAAGCTGCAGATCCGCCGCGCCACCATAGGCTTCCGCCGCCACGCGGTGAGGCCAAGCTCCGGCTATCGGCGGGGAGTACAGCAGGGGTCGCGGACCATGGCCATCTGCTGCTCCTCCGCTGCCATGCCGCTCCTCCTTTGCTGCCTCGTGCTGCCCCGCGCACACAACGGCACGGCCACAAACAGCGCCTCCGCGCGCACCACCACGCAGCCGGACATGCTTGGCAAGGTCCCCTACTACCGACGGCGGTGGGTGCTGCTGCTACCGGCAGTGGCCCCTGCTGCAACAGGCGGTGGCTGCTGCTACCGTCGGCGTTTGGCTTCTGCTATGACCGGCCGACGGCTCTGCTACCATGGCATGGCGGTGGTGCTCCATGCGGCGGCCTGCTCTGCTACCATGGCACGGCGGCTGTGCTACGAGTCCTCCGGCGAGGTCTCCGGCGAGTCTTCGACGAGATCGGTTTTGCTACAATAGCAAAAAAAAGCTGCTACAATTTTTGTGTTTTTTTGCTACTTTAGCATATTCTTTTTGCTACCATGTCTCCGGTGAGGTTTCCGGCGACGCCTCCGGCGAGTTCCCGGGTGACATCTCCGGCGAGTTTTTTTTGCGAGCTCTCTGATGAGGTCGGTGTTGCTACAATATCAGAATTTTTTTGCTACAATAGTACAACATTTTCGGTAGATCGTCTCCGCCGAGTCTCCGACGAGATCTGTGTGTATTTTGGGTGAACCGTGTTTTGCTACAATTGTGTTGATTTTGCTACAAACGAACCGTTTTTTGCTACTTTGGTACATTATGGTAGCAAAAGTGGGACTGAGGTATACTGTGACACGTGTCATGATCTGGACGGTCCAATCGAGCTAATCCAACGGCTGTCCACCCGGGGATTAGAAATCTAATCCCCCGGGGACGCTCAGCGTGACCCTACCTGGAAAGAATACTAAGAATGGGACCCACCACTATGAGAGAGATAGGGTGTACCAAAATCGCGTGCAGTACTCCTGTGTCAGGCCGTCACCCACCCCAACTCTCTCTGTCCCCTCTCTAAAAAACACTCCCCCCCCTCATCTGTCTCTCTCTCTCTACCACGCCGTCGCAGATCGAAACGTCCATGAGAGAACGAGAAAAATGCACGCCTCTCAGGCTATCAGTCTCAGGGCATCTCCAGCGGCGCGACGCATTTCGGACGTCCAAAATGTCCGTTTGCGTCGCGCGGCGGACGCGAGACAGACCTTTTTGTCCGCGCGTCCGTTTGCACCTTGGGGTGGCTCCAGCGCCCGGCGCATTTCCGCGTTTGCATCAAATATAAAGTTTTGAAACAACAAAATAAGGATTTCAACGAAGTCATAGTTATTAAATTTAAATTTTGAAAAGTCTACATGAAAATAAGATACTAGTCCTCTAGGCATGATCTTCATGGCCAGCCATGGTCCATTGATGCTCAATCAGATCCGTCTGCAACTGTTTGGAGACGGTATCGTTTGTGACTTCTACATTCATATGTAGATAGTCCGCCCAAGTAGAAGCTCCAGGAATTGGCGCAACCAACTCACCTTGGAATTCCCACTGGTTCTCATTGCGGCCATCAGGACGCTCGTTCTCAACGATCATGTTGTGCATGATCACGCAGCATGTCATCACTTCATGCATGGTCTTCAGCGACCATGTTCTTGCCGGGTGACGGACAATTGCCCACCGAGCTTGGAGCACACCAAATCCACGCTCCACATCTTTCTTGCAAGCCTCTTGCATCTTGGCAAACCTCCTCGTCTTCTCGGAGTTTGTAGTACGGACAGTCTTCACCAATGTGGCCCAGTCAGGGTAGATGCCATCAGCAAGATAATATGGCTTGTCATATGCATTTCCATTGATCTCATAGCTCACCCGGGAGCTTTGCCTTGCATGAGCCTTTCGAAAACCGGTGATCGGTGCAACACATTGATATCATTGTTGGAACCGGCCAATCCATAAATCTTGAGATATGACAGCTTCAAGAATGACAGTCCGTCCCTCCTCATGCCCGCTGTAGTGACCCTGCCATCCAAATGGACAGTTTTTCCACTCCAGTGCATGCAATCTATGCTGCCAATCATCCCTGGGAATCCTCTAGACTCGTTGATAGACAGGAGCCGCCTTGTATCCTCAACATTTGGCTCCCTACAGTAATACTCTCCGAACACGGCAATCACGGCTCGGCAAAACCTGTACATGGACTCAAGGCAGGTGCTCTCACCCATTCGAAGATACTCATCGAATATATCAGCAGCCATTCCATATGAGAGCATGCGAATAGCCGCAGAGCATTTTTGGTAGGAGGTGAAGCCTAGCGCACCTGTTGCATCGGGCCTGCATTGGAAGTAGGGGTCGTAGTTCCTGACGCCCCGTAGAATGACCAAGAACAGGTCCCTTGACATCTTGTATCGGCGCGGAACATTTTTCCGGGAAGATCGGATTGGTGAGGTGGAAGTAGTCCTTGCGGAGGCGGGCTTGCCCTGCCACCGCGCGGGTGTTTTGAGCGCCTTCACGAGCCCGGCGCTGCGGCCCCGGGTTTGAGGTGAACTCGTGGATCATGGAGGCCGCAGTAGTTGCCAATGTCTGCGCCGACTGATCGGACTCGTCGTCCGAAGAGGAGTCAACGATCTCCGCGCGGAACTTCTCCACCATATGCCACGCGTCCATCGTCGATACGAACTGTTGATCAATGGCCGCGCACAAATCGCGAAGGAGAAGGAACCTACCGGCGCAATAGGTCGAACAGGTCGTGGGCGGCGCGGAAGGGCGGCGCAACCGGCAACGTTCGCCCGAAAACAGCCGGCAGGTTCGCGCCGGAGCCAACCCCGAGTACGATCTGCTCCCGCGCGGCGACAACGGTGCCGGCGGCGAGTACGGCGCTGCGGCGGACGACGGGGATTGGGGCGGGGGCGTCGCACTAGGGCACCAACGAGGGGAAAAAAGAAATCAGGTCGAAGCGGTCGATTTTGCTCTCCTGACTTATGGACCGGGTAAGAAATGGAGGACGCGGAGACGCAAACCTGGCGCATATTTGGGCCAGGTTTGCGTCTCCGCGGACGGGCCGGTCACTTTGCGTCGCCCCGCTGGAGGAGGGCCCAGACGCATTTCCGGTCACGGCGGACGAAAACGGTCGCTCATCGATTATTTGCGTCGCGCCGCTGAAGATGCCCTCAGTCCATCACCCGCAAGATCTAGCACCGCCGTCGTGTGCGTGCTCCCACTGGTCGTCGTCCCGCGGGGCTCTGCTCGGTCTGCGCGCTGTCGCTAATCGCCGTCTCGCGGCGCTGTCTCAGCGCCGCTGTGGGCTGTCAGACCATCGCTGCTCGCCGCCTGCGCGCTGTCAGACCATCGCCTGCACCGTGGCTGTCCAGTCCCTGCGAGGCTCGCCTAGTGCAGTGAACACTCGACGTGCTCGAGCTCAAACCAACCCCGTACACGGTGTTGTCCTGATGGAGCTCTGTGGCAGTGCGGCCGCCGGTTATTTCAAAGAGGTTAATTATTGGTTTGCCACTACAGCCCGTGATACGCGTAGATGCACACGTCCGTTGGGAACCCCAAGTGGAAGGTATGATGCGTATAGAAGCAAGTTTCCCTCAGTATGAAACCAAGGTTTAATCGAACCAGTAGGAGCCAAGAAGCACGTTGAAGGTTGATGGTCGCGAAATGTGATGCGGCGCAACACCCGGGATTCCGGCGCCAACGCGGAACCTGCACAACACAAACCCAAGTACTTTGTCCCAACGAAAATGAGGTTGTCAATCTCACGTTGCTGTAACAAAGGATTAAACGTATCGAGTGGAAGATGTTTGCAAAGAAAACAGTAAACACAATTGCAGTAGATTGTGTGCTATGTAAAGAATAGGACCGGGGTCCACAGTTCACTAGAGGTGTCTCTCCCATAAGATAAAAGCATGTTGGGTGAACAAATTACAGTCGGGCAATTGACAAATAGAGAAAGGCATAACAATGCATATACATGATATGATAAATATAGTGAGATTTAATTGGGCATTACGACAAAGTACATAGACCGCCATCCAACTGCATCTATGCCTAAAAAGTCCACCTTCAGGTTATCATCCGAACCCCATTCAGTATTAAGTTTCCAGTGCCACAATTGCATTAAGTATGGTGCGTAATGTAATCGACAACTACATCCTTAGACATAGAATCAATGTTTTATCCCTAGTGGCAACAGCACATCACAACCTTAGAACTTTCTGTCACTGTCCCATGTGTCAATGAAGGCATGAACCCACTATCGAGCATAAATACTCCCTCTTGGAGTTAAGAGTAAAAACTTGGCCAGATACTAATAACGGAGAGCATGCAAGATCATAAACAACACATAAACAATAGATTGATAATCACCATAATCATAGTACTCTCTATCCATCGGATCCCGACAAACACAACATATAGTATTACAGATAGATGATCTTGATCATGTTAGGCAGCTCACAAGATCCAACAATGAAGCACAACGAGGAGAAGACGACCATCTAGCTACTGCTATGGACCCATGGTCCAGGGGTGAACTACTCACTCATCACTCCGGAGGCGACCATGGCGGTGTAGAGTCCTCCGGGAGATGAATCCTCTCTCCAGGGTGCCGGAGGCGATCTCCTGAATCCCCGAGATGGGATTCGCGGGCGGCGTCTCTGGAAGGTTTTCCGTATCGTGGCTCTCGGTACCGGGGTTTCGCGACGGAGACTTTAAGTAGGCGGAAGGTCAACGCGGGGCCACACGAGGCCCAGGGGTAGGCCGGCGCGGCCAGGGCTTGGGCCGCGCCGCCTGTCCCCTCGCTGCCTCGTGCCCCACTCGTTATCTCTTCGGTCTTCGGAAGCTTCGTGCAAAAATAGGACCCTGGGCGAAAGTTTCGTCCATTCCGAGAATATTTCCTTACTAGGATTTCTGAAACCAAAACAGCAGAAAACAGCAACCGGCTCTTCGGCATCTTGTTAATAGGTTAGTTCCAGAAAATGCATAAATATGACATATAATGTGCATAAAACATGTAGGTATCATCAATAAAGTAGCATGGAACATAAGAAATTATCGATACGTTGAGACGTATCAGCATCCCCAAGCTTAGTTCTGTCTCGCCGGTAAAACGATAACAAAGATAATTTCTGAAGTGACATGCCATCATAATCTTGATCATACTATTTGTAAACATATGTAATGAATGCAGCGATCAAAACAAAGGTAATGACATGAGAAAATAAGTGAATCATATAGCAAAGACTTTTCATGAATAGTACTTCAAGACAAGCATCAATAAGTCTTGCATAAGAGTTAACTCATAAAGCAATAAATCAAAGTAAAGGTGTTGAAGCAACACAAAGGAAGATTAAGTTTCAGCGGTTGCTTTCAACTTATAACATGTATATCTCATGGATATTGTCAACATAAAGTAGTATAACAAGTGCAATATGCAAGTATGTAGGGAATGCACAGTTCACACAAGTGTTTGCTTCTTAAGGTGGAAGGAGATAGGTAAACTGACTCAACAATAAAAGTAAAAGAATGGTCCTTCAAAGAGGAAAGCATCGATGTATTTGTGCTAGAGCTTTTATTTTGAAAACATGAAACAATTTTGTCAACGGTAGTAATAAAGCATATGAGTTATGTAAATTATATCTTACAAGTTGCAAGCCTCATGCATAGTGTACTAATAGTGTGCCCGCCTACTTAGCTTGGACTACCGGGTCTTTGCATGCCATGTTTCAACCAAGTGTCACAAAGGGGTACCTCCATGCCGCTGTACAAAGGTCTAAGGAGAATGCTCGCATTTTGGATTCTCGCTTTTGATTATTCTCAACTTAGACATCCATACCGGGACAACATGGACAACAGATAATGGACTCCTCTTAAATGCATAAGCATGTAGCAATGATTATTATTCTCATATGAGATTGAGGATATATGTCCAAACTGAAACTTCCACCATGATTCATGGCTTTAGTTAGCGGCCCAATGTTCTTCTCTAACAATTTTGCATGCTCCAACCACTAAAATGATAGATCCTTCAGACAAGACGGACATGCATAGCAACTCACATGATATTCAACAATAGTTGATGGCGTTCCCCAGAAGCATGGTTATCGCACAACAAGCAACTTAATAAAAGATAAAGTGCATAAGTACATATTCAATACTACGATAGTTTTTAAGGCTATTTTGTCCCATGAGCTATATATTGCAAAGGTGAATGATGGAATTTTAAAGGTAGCACTCAAGCAATTTACTTTGGAATGGCGAGAAATACCATGTAGTAGGTAGTTATGGTGGACACAAATGGCATAGTAGTTGGCTCAAGGATTTTGGATGCATGAGAAGTATTCCCTCTCGATACAAGGTTTAGGCTAGCAAGGTTATTTGAAGCAAACTCAAGGATGAACAGGTGCAGCAAAACTCACATAAAAGACATATTGTAAACATTATAAGACTCTACACCGTCTTCCTTGTTGTTCAAAACTCAATACTAGATATTATCTAGACCTTAGAGAGACCAAATATGCAAATCAAATTTTAGCAAGCTCTATGTATTTCTTCATTAATGGGTGCAAAGCATATGATGCAAGAGCTTAAACATGAGCATAACAATTGCCAAGTATCACATTATCCAAGACATTTTAGAATTACTACATGTAGCATTTTCCAATTCCAACCATATAACAATTTAACGAAGAAGAAACTTCGCCTTGAACATTATGAGTAAAGCCTAAGGACACATGTGTCCATATGCAACAGCGGAGCGTGTCTCTCTCCCACAAAGTGAATGCTAGGATCCATCTTATTCAAACAAAAACAAAAACAAAAACAAACCGACGCTCCAAGTAAAGAACACAAGATGTGATTGAATAAAAATATAGTTCGGGGGAGGAACCTGATGATGTTGTCGATGAAGAAGGGGATGTCTTGGGCATCCCCAAGCTTAGACGCTTGAGTCTTCTTAAAATATGCAGGGGTGAACCACGGGGCATCCCCAATCTTAGAGCTTTCACTCCTCTTGATCATAGTATATCATTCTCCTCTCTTGACCCTTGAAAACTTCCTTCACACCAAACTTCAAGCAAACTCATTAGAGGGTTAGTGCGCAATTAATAATTCACTCATTAAGAGGTGACACAATCATTATTTTCACTTCTGGACATTGCATAATGCTACTGGACATTAATGGATCAAAGAAATAAATCCAACATAGCAAAAGAGGCAATGCGAAATAAAAGGCAGAATCTGTCAAAAACAGAACAGTCCGTAAAGACGAATTTAAAGCTGGCACCGACTTGCTCAAATGGAAAAACTCAAAACTAATGAAAGTTGCGTACATATCTGAGGATCACGCTCGTAAATTGGCAGATTTTTTTGTATTTTTTACAGAGACTGTGCCCAGATTCGTGACAGACAGCAATGCTGTTTCTGCGCAGCGATCTCAAATATAACATCAACTTTGACATAGAAACTTTACTTGGCAAAAACATGATAAGAGAGGTTGCTACAGTAGTAAACAACTTCCAAGACTCAACAAAACAAAAAATTGCTGTAGGTAAAAACATGGGTTGTCTCCCATAAGCGCTTTTCTTTAACGCCTTTCAGCTAGGCGCAGAAAGTGCAAATCAAGTAACATCAAGAGTAGAAGCATCAACATCATAACTTGTTCTAATAATAGAATCAAAAGGCAACTTCATTCTCTTTCTAGGGAAGTGTTCCATACCTTTCTTGAGAGGAAATTGATATTTAATATTACCTTCCCTCATATCAATAACAGCACCAACGGTTCGAAGAAAAGGTCTTCCCAACACAATAGGACAAGATGCATTGCATTCGATATCCAAGACAACAAAATCAACGGGGACAAGGTTATTGTTAACCGTAATATGCACATTATCAATCCTCCCCAAAGGTTTCTTTTTAACATTATCGGCAAGATTAACATCCAAATAACAATTCTTCAATGGTGGCAAGTCAAGCATATCATAAATCTTTTTAGGCATAACAGAAATACTTGCACCAAGATCACATAAAGCATTACATTCAAAGTCATTGAATTTCATTTTAATGATGGGCTCCCAACCATCTTCTAACTTTCTAGGAATAGAAGTTTCAAGTTTTAGTTTCTCTTCTCTAGCTTTTATGAGAGCATTTGTAATATGTTTTGTAAAGGCTAAATTCATGGCACTAGCATTAGGACTTTTAGCAAGTTTTTGTAAGAACTTTATAACTTCAGAGATGTGGCAATCATCAAAATCTAAATCATTATGAGCTACAGCAATGGGATCATTGTTCCCAAGGTTGGAAAAAATTTCAGCAGTTTTATCACAAGCAGTTTCAGCAGTTTTAGCAATTTCAGGCAGTTTTGTTCGCTTTGCACTAGGAGTAGAAACATTGCCAACACCAATTATTTTACCATTGATAGTAGGAGGTGCAGCAACATGTGAAGAATTAGCATTACTAGTGGTGGTAATAGTCCAAACTTTAGCTACATTATTCTCTTTAGCTAGTTTTTCATTTTCTTCTCTATCCCACCTAGCACGCAGTTCAGCCATTAATCTTATATTCTCATTAATTCTAACTTGGATGGCATTTGCTGTAGTAGTAATCTTATTATCAATATCATTATTAGGCATAACTTTCAATTTTAAAAGATTAACATCGAGGCAAGTCTATCAACTCTAGAAGCAATAGTATCAATTTTATCAAGCTTTTCCTCAACAGATTTGTTAAAAGCAGTTTGTGTACTAATAAATTCTTTATGCATGGCTTCAAGACCAGAGGGTACACTCCTATTATTGTTGTAAGAATTCCCATAAGAATTACCATAACCATTACCATTAGCAGAAGGATATGGCCTATAGTTATTACCAGCGTTGTTCCTATAAGCATTGTTGTTGAAATTATTATTTTTAATGAAATTCACATCAACATTTTCTTCTTGAGCAACCAGTGAAGCTAAAGGAACATTATTTGGATCAACATTAGATCTACCATTCACAAGCATAGACATAATCACATCAATCTTATCATTCAAGGAAGAGGTTTCTTCAACAGAATTTACCTTCTTACCTTGTGGAGCTCTTTCCGTGTGCCATTCGAGTAATTTATCATCATATCATCAAGAAGTTTTGTAGCCGCCCCCAATGTGATGGACATAAAGGTACCTCCAGCAGCTGAATCCAATAAATTCCGCGAAGAAAAATTTAGTCCTGCATAGAAGGTTTGGATGATCATCCAAGTAGTCATCCATGGGTTGGGCAATTCTTTACCAAAGTTTTCATTCTCTCCCATGCTTGAGCAACATGTTCAGTATCTAATTGTTTAAAATTCATTATGCTACTTCTCAAAGATATAATTTTAGCGGGAGGATAATATCTACCCATAAAAGCATCCTTGCATTTAGTCCATGAATCAATACTATTCTTAGGCAAAGATAGCAACCAATCTTTAGCTCTTCCTCTTAATGAGAAAGGAAACACTTTCAATTTAATAATATCACCATCTACATCTTTATACTTTTGCATTTCACAAAGTTCAACAAAATTATTGAGATGGGCAGCAGCATCATCAGAACTAACACCAGAAAATTGATCTCTCATAACCAAGTTCAGTAAAGCAGGTTTAATTCTGCTGTAGTAGCAGGTGGAGCAATAGGTGTGCATAGGAAATCATTATTATTTGCATTTGTGAAGTCACACAACTTAGTATTTTCAGGAGTATTCATTTTAGCAACGGTAAATAAAACAAACTAGATAAAGTAAATGCAAGTAACTAATTTTTTTGTGTTTTTGATATGGAGAGCAAGACAGTAAATAAAGTAAAACTAGCAACTAATTTTTTTGTGTTTTGTTTAGGTGCAGCAAACAAAGTAGTAAATAAAATAAAGCAAGACAAAAACAAAGTAAAGAGATTGAGAAGTGGAGACTCCTGCAGCGTGTCTTGATCTCCCCGGCAACGGCGCCAGAAATTTAGCTTGATACGCGTAGATGCACACGTCCGTTGGGAACCCCAAGTGGAAGGTATGATGCGTATAGAAGCTCCCTCAGTATGAAACCAAGGTTTAATCGAACCAGTGGGAGCCAAGAAGCACGTTGAAGGTTGATGGTCGCGAAATGTGATGCGGCGCAACACCTGGATTCGCGCCGAACCTGCACAACACAACCAAAGTACTTTGTCCCAACGAAACAGTGAGGTTTTCAATCTCACCGGCTTGCTGTAACAAAGGATTAAACGTATCGAGTGGAAGATGTTTGCAAAAAAAACAGTAACACAATTGCAGTAGATTGTATGCTATGTAAAGAATAGGACCGGGGTCCACAGTTCACTAGAGGTGTCTCCCATAAGATAAAAGCATGTTGGGTGAACAAATTACAGTCGGGCAATTGACAAATAGAGAAAGGCATAACAATGCATATACATGATATGATAAATATAGTGAGATTTAATTGGGCATTACGACAAAGTACATAGACCGCCATCCAACTGCATCTATGCCTAAAAAGTCCACCTTCAGGTTATCATCCGAACCCCATTCAGTATTAAGTTGCTAAGCAACAGACAATTGCATTAAGTATGGTGCGTAATGTAATCGACAACTACATCCTTAGACATAGAATCAATGTTTTATCCCTAGTGGCAACAGCACATCACAACCTTAGAACTTTCTGTCACTGTCCCAGGTGTCAATGAAGGCATGAACCCACTATCGAGCATAAATACTCCCTCTTGGAGTTAAGAGTAAAAACTTGGCCAGAGCCTCTACTAATAACGGAGAGCATGCAAGATCATAAACAACACATAAACAATAGATTGATAATCACCATAATCATAGTACTCTCTATCCATCGGATCCCGACAAACACAACATATAGTATTACAGATAGATGATCTTGATCATGTTAGGCAGCTCACAAGATCCAACAATGAAGCACAACGAGGAGAAGACGACCATCTAGCTACCGCTATGGACCCATGGTCCCAGGGTGAACTACTCACTCATCACTCCGGAGGCGACCATGGCGGTGTAGAGTCCTCCGGGAGATGAATCCCCTCTCCGGCAGGGTGCCGGAGGCGATCTCCTGAATCCCCGAGATGGGATTCGCGGCGGCGTCTCTCTGGAAGGTTTTCCGTATCGTGGCTCTCGGCACTGGGGGTTTCGCGACGGAGACTTTAAGTAGGCGGAAGGTCAACGCGGGGGCCACACGAGGGCCCGGGGGTAGGCGCGGCCGGGGCTTGGGCCGCCCTGTCCCCTGGCTGCCTCGTGGCCCCACTTCGTTATCTCTTCGGTCTTCTGGAAGCTTCATGCAAAAATAGGACCCTGGGCGAAAGTTTCGTCCAATTCCGAGAATATTTCCTTACTAGGATTTCTGAAACCAAAAACAGCAAAAAACAGAACTGGCTCTTCGGCATCTTGTTAATAGGTTAGTTCCAGAAAATGCATAAATATGACATATAATGTGCATAAAACATGTAGGTATCATCAATAAAGTAGCATGGAACATAAGAAATTATCGATACGTTGAGACGTATCAGCATCCCAACACTCAGTTTTGCCACTAGAGCAGAATGGTGCTCAGTTTTGCCACCGTTTCTGGCGCAGCTGCTCTGTCGAGGCCAAACGGCCAGGCTTCAAACGTTTCCGTCTCTTGCCGTTACTGAAAGTGGGGCCAGATCTTACAGGTAGGACCACGCAATGACAAATAGGTGAAGACCGAACTACCCCTGCTCCCGCCACACAGCAACACACCGATCTGCTGCACGCACCACCATCCGCGCCCCTGCCGGCACCACCTGCGCCGCCACGACCTGCGACGCCACCACCTGCGCCGCCGCGCGGCCGTCCCGCGTGGACCCCTTCTCCACCGCCTCCAGGAGCACCTGCTCTGCCCCCACCCCCTTGCGACTTAGTCGCTCGTTCCGCCACTGCGCCCTCCACCTGCTCGACGGAATGGCTAGTGGCGGCGACGACCTTGGCGAGGCAGGCGTGGGGCCGGAGACCCGCCGCGTCCACGACTGGGTTCCCGAGGGGTAAGCCTTGTTCCTATTGAGCTTTCTTGTGTAGTGCAATAGTCGATTTGACATGGAGTGCTCATTGCGTTTGATTTTGCTTTTGGTGTGCTCATTGCCTCTCTGTTTTTGGTTGATTAGGATGGAATTGCGGTTTGCTTTCTTGGTGAACATTAGAAGGGAGCGATTCATTGTGGATGCAAAGGATCAAAAGAAATTCCAAGGAGGGTTTGATACGTCTCCAACGTATCGATAATTTCTTATGTTCCATGCTACTTTATTGATGATACCTACATGTTTTATGCACATTATATGTCGTATTTACGCATTTTCTGGAACTAACCTATTAACAAGATGCCGAAGAGCCGTTGCTGTTTTCTGCTGTTTTTGGTTTCAGAAATCCTAGTAACGAAATATTCTCGGAATTGGACGAAATCAACGCCCAGGGTCCTATTTTTGCACGAAGCTTCCCGAAGACCGAAGGGATAACGAAGTGGGGCGACGAGGCGCCGCCACCATAGGGCCACGCGGCCAAGGGGGCCCGCGCCGCCCTATGGTGTGGGCCCCTCGTCAGCCCCCGACCTACCCTTTCGCCTACTTATAGCTTCCGTCGCGAAACCCCCAGCGAGAGCCACGATACGGAAAACCTTCCAGACGCCGCCGCCGCGAATCCCATCTCGGGGATTCAGGAGATCGCCTCCCGCACCCTGGGAGAGGGATTCATCTCCCGGAGGACTCTACACCGCCATGGTCGCCTCCGGAGTGATGAGTGAGTAGTTCACCCCTGGACTATGGGTCCATAGCAGTAGCTAGATGGTCGTCTTCTCCTCATGTGCTTCATTGTTGGATCTTGTGAGCTGCCTAACATGATCAAGATCATCTATCTGTAATACTATATGTTGTGTTTGTCGGGATCCGATGGATAGAGAATGCTATGTTATGGTGATTATCAATCTATTGTTTATGTGTTGTTTATGATCTTGCATGCTCTCCGTTATTAGTAGAGGCTCGGCCAAGTTTTTGCTCTTAACTCCAAGAGGGAGTATTTATGCTCGATAGTGGGTTCATGCCTTCATTGACACCTGGGACAGTGACAGAAAGTTCTAAGGTTGTGATGTGTGTTGCCACTAGGCATAAAACATTGATTCTATGTCTAAGGATGTAGTTGTTGATTACATTACGCACCATACTTAATGCAATTGTCTGTTGCTTTGCAACTTAATACTGAATGGGGTTCGGATGATAACCTGAAGGTGGACTTTTTAGGCATAGATGCGGTTGGATGGCGGTCTATGTACTTTGTCGTAATGCCCGGATTAAATCTCACTATATTTATCATATCATGTATATGCATTGTTATGCCCTTCTCTATTTGTCAATTGCCCGACTGTAATTTGTTCACCCAACATGCTTTATCTTATGGGAGAGACACCTCTAGTGAACTGTGGACCCCGGTCCTATTCTTTACATAGCATACAATCTACTGCAATACTTGTTTTACTGTTTTCTTGCAAACAATCATCTTCCACACAATACGGTTAATCCTTTGTTACAGCAAGCCGGTGAGATTGACAACCTCATGTTTCGTTGGGGCAAAGTACTTGGTTGTGTTGTGCAGGTTCCACGTTGGCGTCCGGAATCCCTGTTGTTGTGCCGCATCACATTTCGCCACCATCAACCTTCAACGTGCTTCTTGGCTCCTCCTGGTTCGATTAAACCTTGGTTTCTTTCTGAGGGAAAACTTGCTACTGTGCGCATCATACCTTCCTCTTGGGGTTCCCAACGAACGTGTGAGTTACACGCCATCAAGCTCTTTTTCTGGCGGGGAGATCAAGACACGCTGCAAGGGGAGTCTCCACTTCTCAATCTCTTTACTTTGTTTTTGTCTTGCTTAATTTTATTTACTACTTTGTTTGCTGCACCTAAACAAAACACACAAAAATTAGTTGCTAGTTTTACTTTATTTACTGTCTTGCTCTCTATATCAAAAACACAAAAAATTAGTTACTTGTCTTTACTTTGTTTGCCTAGTTTACTTCTTGCTTATTGCATCATGTTTCCTTTTAATTTTACCACAAAAGACATACCGGTAGGACGTGGGTCCATAGTTGGGAGAAATAATATAGAAGAATTTTTCAATCATGTTAGTATTACTGAAGATTTTGAAGATAGACACTTGGTAGAACTTGCACCTACCTATGAAATTGCTGCTGCTGCTTTAGTTCGCATGTTGGAAACTAAATTTGTTAATCTCAATCCTATAATCCAACACATGTTTCTTACACTCGGTGATATGGAAGAAGGGGAAAAGAAAGATTTTGTTTTAGAAACTCTTCTTAGAGAATTTGGTGGTCTAGCAAGAGAGGCTAGAAAGGTTTTTGCTAAATTTAATATGCTAGGTTCTCATACTAATTTTGTTGGTCTCCTTGAAAAAATGGACATAGATAGAATAAGATACACTAATAATATTAATGATGGTGGGGAGATCAAAGCACCAATACCATGTAAACTCCTAGCTATGAATGATGCACTAGAAAATAACTATGCTTGGCTTGTTCCTGAAAATTTGTTCGATGAGAATAGCAAGCCCAAGACTAATGAAAAGAGAGACGCTAAAACTTATGTATCCAATATACTATGCTTGGTTGAGAAAATTCCAAACCCCGCTGAAGATGCTTCATCTCTTGATAATACTTGATTTGCACTTTCTGCGCCTAGCTGAAAGGCGTTAAAGAAAAGCGCTTATGGGAGACAACCCATGTTTTTAATACAGTACTTTATTTTATATTTGAGTCTCGGAAGTTGTTTACTACTGTAACAACCTCTCCTTATCATGTTTTTGTGCCAAGTAAAGTTTCTATGTTAAAGTTGATGTTATATTTGGGATCGCTGCGCAGAAACAGCATTGCTGTCTGTCACGAATCTGGGCACAAGTCTCTGTAGGAAATTCGAAAAAATCTGCCAATTTACGAGCGTGATCCTCAGATATGTACGCAACTTTCATTAGTTTTGAGTTTTTCCATTTGAGCAAGTCTGGTGCCATTTTAAAATTCGTCTTTACGGACTGTTCTGTTTTTGACAGATTCTGCCTTTATTTCGCATTGCCTCTTTTGCTATGTTGGATTTATTTCTTTGATCCATTAATGTCCAGTAGCTTTATGCAATGTCCAGAAATGTACAGATTGATTGTGTCACCTCTGAATGTGTGAATTATTAATTATGCACTAACCCTCTAATGAGTTTGCTTGAAGTTTGGTGTGAAGGAAGTTTTCAAGGGTTAAGAGAGGAGTATGATATACTATGATCAAGAGGAGTGAAAACTCTAAGCTTGGGGATGCCCCCGTGGTTCACCCCTGCATATTTTAAGAAGACTCAAGCGTCTAAGCTTGGGGATGCCCAAGGCATCCCCTTCTTCATCGACAACATCATCAGGTTCCTCCCCTGAAACTATATTTTTATTCAATCACATCTTGTGTTCTTTACTTGGAGCGTCGGTTTGTTTTTGTTTTTGTTTTTGTTTGAATAAAATGGATCCTAGCATTCACTTTGTGGAGAGAGACACGCTCCGCTGTTGCATATGGACAAATATGTCCTTAGGCTTTACTCATAATGTTCAAGGCGAAGTTTCTTCTTCGTTAAATTGTTATATGGTTGGAATTGGAAAATGCTACATGTAGTAATTCTAAAATGTCTTGGATAATGTGATACTTGGCAATTGTTGTGCTCATGTTTAAGCTCTTGCATCATATGCTTTGCATCCATTAATGAAGAAATACATAGAGCTTGCTAAAATTTGATTTGCATATTTGGTCTCTCTAAGGTCTAGATAATATCTAGTATTGAGTTTTGAACAACAAGGAAGACGGTGTAGAGTCTTATAATGTTTACAATATGTCTTTTATGTGAGTTTTGCTGCACCGGTTCATCCTTGAGTTTGCTTCAAATAACCTTGCTAGCCTAAACCTTGTATCGAGAGGGAATACTTCTCATGCATCCAAAATCCTTGAGCCAACCACTATGCCATTTGTGTCCACCATATCTACCTACTACATGGTATTTCTCCGCCATTCCAAAGTAAATTGCTTGAGTGCTACCTTTAAAATTTCATCATTCACCTTTGCAATATATAGCTCATGGGACAAAATAGCCTTAAAAACTATCGTAGTATTGAATATGTACTTATGCACTTTATCTCTTATTAAGTTGCTTGTTGTGCGATAACCATGCTTCTGGGGAACGCCATCAACTATTGTTGAATATCATGTGAGTTGCTATGCATGTCCGTCTTGTCTGAAGGATCTATCACTTTAATGATTGGAGCATGCAAATTGTTAGAGAAGAACATTGGGCCGCTAACTAAAGCCATGAATCATGGTTGAAGTTTTAGTTTTGGACATATATCCTCAATCTCATATGAGAATAATAATTGTTGCTACATGCTTATGCATTTAAGAGGAGTCCATTATCTGTTGTCCATGTTGTCCCGGTATGGATGTCTAAGTTGAGAATAATCAAAAGCGAGAAATCCAAAATGCGAGCTTTCTCCTTAGACCTTTGTACAGGCGGCATGGAGGTACCCTTTGTGACACTTGGTTGAAACATGGCATGCAAAGATCCGGTAGTCCAAGCTAAGTAGGATGAGGTGGCACTATTAGTATACTATGCATGAGGCTTGCAACTTGTAAGATATAATTTACATAACTCATATGCTTTATTACTACCATTGACAAAATTGTTTCATGTTTTCAAAATAAAAGCTCTAGCACAAATACAGCAATCAATGCTTTCCTCTTTGAAGGACCTTTCTTTTACTTTTATTGTTGAGTTTACCTATCTCCCTCCACCTTAAGAAGCAAACACTTGTGTGAATGCATTGATTCCTACATACTTGCATATTGCACTTGTTATATTACTTTATGTTGACAATATCCATGAGATATACATGTTATAAGTTGAAAACAACCGCTGAAACTTAATCTTCCTTTGTGTTGCTTCAATACCTTTACTTTGATTTATTGCTTTATGAGTTAACTCTTATGCAAGACTTATTGATGCTTGTCTTGAAGTACTATTCATGAAAAGTCTTTTCTTTATGATTCACTTGTTTACTCATGTCATTACCATTGTTTTGATCGCTGCATTCATTACATATGTTTACAAATAGTATGATCAAGATTATGATGGCATGTCACTTCAGAAATTATCTTTGTTATCGTTTTACCTGCTCGGGACGAGCAGAACTAAGCTTGGGGATGCTGATACGTCTCCAACGTATCGATAATTTCTTATGTTCCATGCTACTTTATTGATGATACCTACATGTTTTATGCACATTATATTTCGTATTTACGCATTTTGGAACTAACCTATTAACAAGATGCCGAAGAGCCGTTGTTGTTTTCTGCTGTTTTTGGTTTCAGAAATCCTAGTAACGAAATATTTCGGAATGGACGAAATCAACGCCCGGGTCCTATATTTGCACGAAGCTTCCAAGAAGACGAAGTGGGGCGACGAGGCGCCGCCACCATAGGCCGCGCGGCCGAGGGGGGCCGCGCCGCCTATGGTGTGGGCCCTCGTCAGCCCACGACCTACCCTTTCGCATACTTATAGCCTCCGTCGCGTAAACCCCCCGAGAGCCACGATACGGAAAACCTTCCGGAGACGCCGCCGCCGCGAATCCCATCTCGGGGATTCGGAGATCGCCTCCGCACCCGCCGGAGAGGGATTGATCTCCTAGAGGACTCTACACCGCCATGGTCGCCTCCGGAGTGATGAGTGAGTAGTTCACCCCTGGACTATGGGTCCATAGCAGTAGCTAGATGGTCGTCTTCTCCTCATGTGCTTCATTGTTGGATCTTGTGAGCTGCCTAACATGATCAAGATCATCTATCTGTAATACTATATGTTGTGTTTGTCGGGATCCGATGGATAGAGAATGCTATGTTATGGTGATTATCAATCTATTGTTTATGTGTTGTTTATGATCTTGCATGCTCTCCGTTATTAGTAGAGGCTCTGGCCAAGTTTTTGCTCTTAACTCCAAGAGGGAGTATTTATGCTCGATAGTGGGTTCATGCCTTCATTGACACCTGGGACAGTGACAGAAAGTTCTAAGGTTGTGATGTGCTGTTGCCACTAGGGATAAAACATTGATTCTATGTCTAAGGATGTAGTTGTCGATTACATTACGCACCATACTTAATGCAATTAATGCAATTGTCTGTTGCTTTGCAACTTAATACTGAATGGGGTTCGGATGATAACCTGAAGGTGGACTTTTTAGGCATAGATGCAGTTGGATGGCGGTCTATGTACTTTGTCGTAATGGATTAAATCTCACTATATTTATCATATCATGTATATGCATTGTTATGCCCTTCTCTATTTGTCAATTGCCCGACTGTAATTTGTTCACCCAACATGCTTTATCTTATGGGAGAGACACCTCTAGTGAACTGTGGACCCCGGTCCTATTCTTTACATAGCATACAATCTACTGCAATACTTATTTACTGTTTTCTTGCAAACAATCATCTTCCACACAATACGGTTAATCCTTTGTTACAGCAAGCCGGTGAAATTGACAACCTCACTGTTTCGTTGGGGCAAAGTACTTGGGTTGTGTTGTGCAGGTTCCACGCGCCGGAATCCCTGTTGTTGCGCAGCATCACATTTCGCCACCATCAACCTTCAACGTGCTTCTTGGCTCCTCCTGGTTCGATTAAACCTTGGTTTCTTTCGAGGGAAAACTTGAAGTGCGCATCATACCTTCCTCTTGGGGTTCCCAACGAACGTGTGAGTTACACGCCATCAGTTTGATTATCGGTTGCCAATGGATTGTAATTGGAGTTTTAGACAATTTGGCGAGGTAATTTGCGGCCCATATCCTTGGGGTATGCATGATGAAGTGGAATTCAAATACTACGATGGGGGAATTGATTGGGTGAAAGTTAGTAATGATGAAGAGCTCGCTACCATGTTTGCTAAGCATAAGGAGAAAGAGCAATTTCATGTGAGGCTGCAAAATGATGTGGTTGTGCCGGCAGTTGGAACTTCTCGGACAGATTCATGTCGTCGTAATGGCAGCTCTAGCCAGAACAGTTCAGTTAGGGGAGCTTCAGTTAGTGCACGGCGACGTGGTGGCTCGTCAAACATGGGCACCGGCAGTAGGGTCCCAAGAGAAGTGGAGCCTGAATACATCGATGATGAAGAGAGGCTATATTCTGATGTTGTGCAGAATTTACGACGGCCATGTCGGGCTGAAAACCGAGATGAGTGTGACAATGAGGCTTTTGTGATTGATGATGAGGAGGTTGAGGACGAAGACCTTCCAGCTATTGAATGGGACCCTGCAAACTCTCAGATGGAAGAAGGTACCATCTTTGCATCCATGAGTGAGTGTAGAAATGCACTTGTGACATACTGCATCAGGGCAGAGCGTACATTTGAAGTTGACAAGAGCGACAGAGTACGTTACAGAGTGCACTGTCCGACTGAAGATTGTCCATGGAGGATGCACGCGTCTAAAATGCGAAATAGCACGAATGTTCAAGTCAAAGTGAACCCTTTTAGGCACACATGCCTGGAATCAACCCTGAGGAAGGAAACAATCAGTAGAGCCAAGTCAAGATGGGTGGCTGAAGAAGTAAAACGGTGGGTGACAGAAGACCATCAAGTGGGTACAAAGGAGTTGCAGAAGAAGCTCAAAGAAAAGTTCAAGATAGAGGTACCATACATGAGGGTTTTCAATGGAAAACAACATGCTATGGATTCTATTTATGGTAATTGGCAGGAAAGTTTTAAACTGTTGTATTCATTTAAGGGTGAAGTGGAGAAGACCAGCCCAGGTAGTATTGTAGATATTGATCACCACACCGTGGAGTACACGTTGAGGGGAATGACAATGACCAAAGAGTGCTTTAGAAGGGTTTTTGTCTGCTTTGAGGCTTGTCGCCGGGGTTTTTTGGAAGGCTGCAGGCCCTATTTGGCTATTGATGCTACTTTTCTCACAGGGAGGTTTAAAGGACAGTTAGTAGCAGCTTGTGCAGTTGATGGACACAATTTTGTATTTCCAGTTGCTTATGGCGTGATAGAGGCAGAGTCTGAGGAGAGCTGGACTTGGTTTTTGCAGAATCTGCGCCGGGCTATTGCACATCCCAATGGGTTGGTAATTCATACAGATGCTTGCAAGGGTTTAGAAGTAGCCGTGGACAATGTGTTCCCTGGAGTAGAGCATAGGGAATGCATGCGTCACCTTGCTGCAAATTTTGGGAAGAAATTCAAAGGAAAGGTGTATGCCGACAATTTATGGCCAGCATCTTTGACTTGCAGTGTGAAGAAGCACAACTATCACATGAGGCAGTTATACAAAAATGACAAAGTGAAGGAATACTTGGAAACACACCACTCCAAGTTATGGGCCAGAAGCGTTGTAGGTTCGAACAAAGTTGTGGCAGTGAGCTCTGAGGTAGTTAAGGTGCCAACCAAGAGGAGAAGAAAAGAAGCAATGAGCACAAGGATCACAAGGAGCAAAGTAGTGGCAAGAAGCGCAAGGACCAAGAAGAAGCCGCAACGCTTTGTAGATGATTGAGTGGGAACCAACTAAAGTTCATGAATAATGTTGTATTTGTGTTTGAATGCTGTTGGAATGATTAGAGTACATGTTTGAACTATGTTTGAATGATGTTGGAGTGATGAGATTACATGTTTTGAGGAACTCATGTCAAAATGTGCTAAAAAAGGGCTCCAAAGGTAGGGTAAATGGCCTCATTTCTAAGCAAGTTTTTTTGATCTTGTCTAAATTGGCCAAATAAGTTCAGTACACATCTATTCCATGTAAGAAGAGTATGTGAGAAGGTTTTCCATTTTTTTGATTTTTTTTGAATTTTTTATGCTCATTTCAAATTTAGTCAAAGCTAACTTTGACCATCATTTTAGCAAGTTTCAAACATGGAATTGTAAAACTAAGCATGGATCCTTGTTATTCACTCCAAAATGAAGCTTTGGTGAGGTTTTTGAAACTTTTCATGTTCCAAACCCTAAACCTCTTGTCTTCACCCTCGAACTTGTACCCCAGTGTTTGAGATATCACATTAGACACATGGTTTTTTTGTTGAACAACATGTAGACCATGTTTATCAACTAGAATGGGTAGTATATGACATAAGAAGTCTATGTGAGAAGGTTTTCCATTTTTTTGATTTTTTTTGAATTTTTTATGCTCATTTCAAATTTAGTCAAAGCTAACTTTAACCATCATTTTAGCAAGTTTCAAACATGGAATTGTAAAACTAAGCATGGATCCTTGTTATTTACTCCAAAATGAAGCTTTGGTGAGGTTTTTGAAACTTTTCATGTTCCAAACCCTAAACCTCTTGTCTTCACCCTCGAACTTGTACCCCAGTGTTTGAGATATCACATTAGACACATGGTTTTTTTGTTGAACAACATGTAGACCATGTTTATCAACTAGAATGGGTAGTATATGACATAAGAAGTCTATGTGAGAAGGTTTTCCATTTTTTTGATTTTTTTTGAATTTTTTATGCTCATTTCAAATTTAGTCAAAGCTAACTTTGACCATCATTTTAGCAAGTTTCAAACATGGAATTGTAAAACTAAGCATGGATCCTTGTTATTCACTCCAAAATGAAGCTTTGGTGAGGTTTTTGAAACTTTTCATGTTCCAAACCCTAAACCTCTTGTCTTCACCCTCGAACTTGTACCCCAGTGTTTGAGATATCACATTAGACACATGGTTTTTTTGTTGAACAACATGTAGACCATGTTTATCAACTAGAATGGGTAGTATATGACATAAGAAGTCTATGTGAGAAGGTTTTCCATTTTTTTGATTTTTTTTGAATTTTTTATGCTCATTTCAAATTTAGTCAAAGCCTAACTTTGACCAGCTAACCCTATTCTTCTAGAAGGAAACCGGACCGATCCGTGGGTTGCTCTGTTTTGCATTGTGGACCGTTCACTGCGGTAACGCCAGCCGTCCGATCTAGCCTTCTAGAACGTTTCGGGGCCGATCCGTGGACACCCTCGTTCTTCAACATGATTGGTTCCTTTCTCTTTTCTGCGGTGGGCTATAAGAACACTGAAATCTCCGTTGGTCCGTTGGGCCGTCCCGCGTGTCTAGGCCTGCGATGCATGCGCCATGCATGCGCCATGCAGGCGCCACGCCAACAACACTTTCCACGCACTCGCCGATGCCTTTTAATGCATGGACGCAGCGTCTCCGCTCTCGCAGCGATGCAACCGCATCAGTTTTGCCATCATCTCAGGCCGTCCCATCGTTGATCGCGTCAAAACCAATAATTATTTTTGGAAGACGGCTAGACACGCGTTAATTCATCATTAGGAACCCGAATTATGAGCCAACCTCTTTATAAGGGGCCTCTCTTCCTCTCCCACACACCAACCGAGCGAGCCTCTCTTCCTCTCCATCTCCAAAGCACCACGCACCCAAGCGAGCCTCTCTGCCTCTCCGAAGATGCAGTACACGGGACCGACCTTCCGCCGTCCGCGCACCAGGCCGGAGCTACTCTATCCGGCGGACGTCCTCGTCGACAACACGCTCCGTGTGTGGGCAAAGTCGAGGTGGAGGACCGAGATCGAGCTCACTCGAGAGTTCCTCGACGAGGGCTTCTCCCACCTCCCACCGGGCTCGCCCGTCATGTACTACGTCAATGAGTCTCGTGAAGGCGTCGCCCTCAAGCTGCTCACGGTCACCTTCGCCAACCGATTTGACGCGTACGCCCTCCTCGGTGAGGTCTTCTGGTGCGGCTGCGAGTCAATCTTCTTCACCACCTACAACGTCTTCACCGATTGCGACGCCATCTTCTTCTCCGGGAAACCTATGCACTGCCTCCCGTACTACAAGTGAAGACGCTGGTGAAGACGGTGGTGCGGCGCAGGTGCTGCGGCAGGTGGTGCGGCCAAGATGTGTTCTCGTCAAGCTCGTCATGTTTTTTTAGCTTTTTTCATTTTCTATGTGGTTCCGTGTCGAGTCGTGTCAAGTCGTGTGTCACTGAACTTATCTATCTAGGGTACCCATCTATCTATCTATCTAGGGTACCCATCTATCTATCTAAGTTATTTCCGTGTAATGGTGGAACTAAGCATCTTATGTATCGAATTTATCTAAGTTATTTTGCGTGATGATCTGGTTACCAATATTTGCATCTCATATATCTTACTTTTCTATGATTTTGATGTAATATATCAAGGGTGTATGAATTATGAAATCACAAACATGGATCCAAGTATGAACTTTGATGTTATATAAGTAGGGTACCCATATAAGTATGAAACAAAAAATCACAAACACGCAATGCTTGAAATCAGATAAATGCACCCTTTTTCCCTCGCAAAAATAGAAAGATGCACCTTTTTTTGTTTGATTATTTTTCCAACCTAAACCACAAACACGTAATGCTTGAAATAACAAAGACGCACCCTTTTTTTGGTTAAGCAGCGTGCATAAACACAAAGAACAAACATATGCGTCCTTACACCATAAACCAAGTCACGAACTAGAACTAACTATAGCTAGATTTCTTCCTTTTGCTTTTCAATATCTGTCCATCCACCCCACTGGTTACCAGAGCAATCCTTCACGCTACCAAACAAAGCGGTCTTGGGTTCGAGTCCTGGCCGCACCCTTTTTTGTTTGTTCATTTTTCACCGTTTTTTTAAACACCCTTCTCATCTGCCCAAAGCCAAATCTTTGCCACTATCGAATTTTGATCAGATTTATTTATTTCAAGCTTGCAAATTCAAGCTTACAAGTTCATACAATTTGAAGCCTACAAATTCATCACAAATTCATGACAAAGTCATGCCTTTCCATACAATGTCAACATTAAACCTAGTGCGATGACAATACCACCTACAAATGCACAAATGTAATTCCAAATTTTTGATTGATCTTCGAGCTCTCTAATCTTCTGGTTCATCCACCTTAGCTCAAAAGCTACCTCTCTGTCAATGCGTGCTCCGCCCTGCGTCTCTTCTGCACTAGCTATCGCGGCGACCCGTGTCGTCTGTGGCAAGATGGGCAACCATTCTTCGTGCTCATCTAGCAGCTGATTCATCAGCGTCTGGAGCAAAACATCGACCCAAACGAAGAAGCATTTTATCTGCAAGCACACGAAAGAGATCAACCACATTGAGCACAAACTATGCACAAAATACTGAAATTTCCACTATTCTTACCCCTTTCTCGCTGCTGCACACGTAGAACGGACGATTGGTGTTCTTCGGTGTGCGCGAAATCCTCCGATCAACGGGCGCCCGGCACCGCGGACAGAGGAGGATCGGCATCTCCATGCGCACCGGAAGCTCGAACCGAGAGGTGGCACGGGAGCTAGAAGAAGACATGGATAGAGGTGGCGCGGGATCTGAACCGTGAGGTGCTTCTGGCAGACGGCTGCGCCCTCCGCAGCTCCCGCCGTCGGCGGCGCTCCCCGTCAACAAGGCCCTCTCACTCGCCCGCGCCGCACCTCTGCGAGGGGCCGTCTCCAACCCCGTCGATTTCTTCTCACCGCTGCGAGCTCCGCCGCGCGATCAGGGATTTTAAATGGGGTTGAGCTCCAACGGTTGCCTTGTGGGTCCCACGTGAAACGGCCAGCAACGGTCCTCTTTTCAAATGCGTCTCCGCCTGGTCCCACCTGAAACAGCCGAGTCAAGGACGTTGACCTGAATGAAACGGCAGACTCACGGAACGAGTCGTTGCACACAGACTAGTGGCAAAACTGAGCACCATTCTGCTCTAGTGGCAAAACTGAGTGTTGCGCGGGGTGTAGTGGCAAACCAATAATTAACCCTATTTCAAAACGAGAACCTCCTCTCTGTGAGGTTGTTGTAGGCCGTAGCTCAGGCTACCGCCGCACGCTGGTTCCTGATCAATCGAGAAAATAGCGAGAATGCGGCAGAGGAGATGCTTTAATTGCTGGTCGTATTCTCCATCTATTAGGGCATCTCCAGCGGCGCGACGCAAACGGACGCTGAGCGACCATTTGCGTCCGCTTTGACCGTAAATGGGTCTGGCATCCTCTCCAGCGGCGCGACGCAAAGTGACCGGGCCGTCCGCGGAGACGCAAACCTGGCCCAAATATGCGCCAGGTTTGCGTCTCCGCGGACGCTCGGCGGTCGCGCGGAGCGTCCGCTCGCTTCCCCACGGGCCCTCATGGCAGCGACCTAGGTTCGATCGGCCTCGAATTCACAACGCGCGCCGGTCTGGCAACCGCCGCAATGGAGCGCCGAACCGCCGGGAAGAGCAACCGCCAGCCTCTTCGTTATACGCGCTGCCGTTAATCCGCGCACATTATAACCCCCGCGTGTACGGTAATTCAAGTTCAACCGCCTCCTTCCTTCTTCCTCTTGTTCTTCTTCTCCAACATCGCCACGCCATGAGCGACTACACGCTTCCGTCCGACTCGGAGAGCGAGGGCAAGTCGCCCGGATGGCTGCATTGGTGGGAATCCCCTGCGACGCCAAGCGATCCGGGCTCCACGGCCCGACCCCGCCTCCTCCACGCCGACTGAGGACGAAGAGGACGGAGGCGGCAATGGCAGCGAAGGCCAGGAAGAGGACGGAGACGGCGCTGCCAGCGACGCCGAGGACGAGGAGGAGGGCCAGGACGACGAGGAGGAGGAGGACGCCATTTCTTCCGGTTTCAACTCCTCGACGGGCGCGTCGTCCTCCAGTTCCGACGAGGAGGTGAGAAGCAAGAGGCGCCGGAGTTTCGATGAGCAGGCAGGGCCTTCTAACAAGAAGGCCAAAAAATAGTTTTAGTTTATATGTTTTTAAATTTCTTCTTCTTTGTATGCTAAATATGTTTGAATCTACTCGATTGAAGTATCCGATTAATTGTTTAGGCTATAATCTATTCGATTGGACCAACATGACATTATTGAGTACAACTTTTCCGCGTTTAAAACTTGATCATTCAACAAAATTGAAAAGAAGTAGCACAAAAAAAAAAACACTTGCATGTCCAAAATGCGTCGGTCCGCTGGAGGTTGCCCCGACGCAAACGAACATTTGACCCCTCGTGGTTATTTTGACGTCCGCCAGGTGACGCAAACGAACACCTACAGACGTCCAAAATGCATCACGCCCCTGGAGATGCCTTAGAAAAAAGCAGCCCTTATTGTGGTCCCAATCTCAAAAGCGTCATATGCTCTGCTGCGTTGCGCCTGCGACGGGAGCGGCAGGGAGCTCATTCACTTCGGCAGGGTCCACACACATGTATGTATACGAATAACACACCTGCGGCAGCTGACCTTGTACACGATTGCTGGACCAATCAACGGCCAAGTTAACGCGGGTTCACATGCCGCCGGGTTCCATCTATTCACTCTCGGGTAAAGCTGCACTACCAAGGGCTACTCACACCAATTTGGGATCTATATATATGCTTCTCTTTCTGAACTTTGACGGATTGGGCGGATTGGATGCCATTGAAGCTGCTACGGTATACTACTCTTTCCGTTCATAAAAAAAGATATCGAAAATTTGTCTAAATTCAGATGTGTCTATACACTAAAAAATATTTGCATGCGTCTGAACTCAGACAAATTCGCGATATCATTTTATAGATAGGGGCAGTTCGATCAAGAAACCAGTTTCGCTTGGGTGGAGCCGCGCGTGCGGAGGCAACCGGCCTCCGCAAGAGCAGCAGTTTTCTTTTAACAATGGAGCAACACTTTCGACCTCGCGAACGGCCGGCGTCGCCCCACCAGCCTGCGCCGAGGGCCCCTACTCCGAGGATTAGGCACGACAATCGACGTCCATCGTTTACACCAAGAGCCTTGCGTACACCGATGGCCGACATGTCTCCGCCAAGGCGTACCTTCGCCGAGGGGGGCTACGCCAACGGCAGCCCTCTCCGTAGGCTACGTAATGGCAGCCCTCTCCGTAGGCTACATCAACGGCCCTTTACTGCTACGCCGAGGACTCGCGGCTGTCGGCGCATTGGGCAATTCCTGTAGTAGTTGCTCTGTCAGTCGGACGAAGCCAGCCAGGCTCGATCGATTGATGCACATGCACGTGACCGCAATCATGATCCCTGACAGCGACACATATTTTTTTTCGAAAAGGGGATATAACCCCAGCCTCTGCATCGTCATGATGCACACGGCCTTTATTAATAGAGCAGTAGTTTTCTTTTAACAATAGAGCAACACTTTCGACCTCGCGAACGGCCGGCGTCGCCCCACCAGCCTGCGCCGAGGGCCCCTACTCCGAGGATTAGGCACGACAATCGATGTCCATCGTTTACACCAAGAGCCTTGCGTACACGGAGGGCCGACATGTCTCCGCCAAGGCGGACCTTCGCCGAGGGGGGCTACGCCAATGGCAGCCCTCTCCGTAGGCTACGTAATGGCAGCCCTCTCCGTAGGCTACATCAACGGCCCTTTACTGCTACGCCGAGGACTCGTAGCTGTCGGCGCATCGGGCGATTCCTGTAGTGGTTGCGCTGTCAGTCAGACGAAGCCAGCCAGGCTTGATCGATTGAAGCACATGCACGTGACCGCGATCGTGATCCCTGACAGTGACACATATTTTTTTCGATAAGGGGATATAACCCCAGCCTCTGCATCGTCATCATGCACACGGCCTTTATTAATAAATTCAACATTCAGTAGTAATATTTAATACAAAAATCACGGATCACTCATAGTTGAAACAAAAAACAACCAGCAAAACCTCAACTCTTGAAAATTAGGTCAACTAAGCATCCTGTAGTCGACTAGTGTGGCACCAACCAGCATGGGACAAGATATTCTGAGCGACCGTCTGGAGATGGGTACATCTAGTATCCATAAACACTCGCTTTTCCTGAGGAAGAAGTAACGCCCATTGTTGCACCTAGTGAACAACCATATGAATAACCTGTAAAATATTGAAGAATTTGATTTGTTAAACACAATATTATTTCTGCACCTCTGTATTGACCAGCACAAAGCCGACACACCAATACGTATTTGGTCTTTTGCTTTTTTGTCAACACCATTCAACCAATTACCAAACAAATTGGTAATATTAGTCGGGGGTGGGAGATTAAAAATGAAGTATACCATGCCCCAAACTAGTTTTGCAAAAGGACAAACTAAAAAGAGGTGTTCAGCAGATTCTTGTGTACCACAAAAACAACACTGCGTACACCATTTCCAATTCCTTTTCGCCAGATTATCCTTAGAGAAACCACATTTTTTTTATCTTGAGGGGGATTTTTAACTTTCATAGATATTTCCGCAAAAAAAAAAACGTGTAACCATTCATCAAGTCTTCATACATAGATTTTACAGTAAACGAACCTGAGGTTGTCACAGCGACACAGATACTCTTGCCTGCACCGTGTTTTAGAATTTCGCGCCACCACCGGCAGCTAATATAGACCGGTCCTTTCCACGTACGTCGTGGCGGATTTGATCCGTGCGTGGCGAGTGAACCTGGCCGCGTCACGGCGGCGGATCTCGTCGTCCGATCTTTGCCGTGAAACGAAATCACTGGCCAGCTCTCAGCTCTGTCGTTTCTGGCACGAATATGCATAGGCTCGTTAATTGTGTGCCGTTTCTCCGCGCTAGAACGTACGTAAGCCTGATTAATTATATATAGACGAGTGTTAAGTACATAGAGTAGTTTGTTTTTTGTTTGGTTGCGTGAATTTTGTTGTCTTGTGGTAGTTCCTGGCCTGGATTAGTTGGATGGATGATGATCCATATATGTAGGTATCCCGTCGACACGCGCACGCGTGCTCCGGTCAAAAGATGTGAAAGGACCTGCCGGCCGGCGAGCAGCGACCGCCGACCGGCGACCTACTAACCCCGATAGATCCATATGGGTCGGTGCAGTTATGGCCATGCAGCACGATCGGGTAGGACGAATATATGTAGCTCGCCGCGGCGCCCGTCTCGGTCCAATGCGCACGCACGGGGGCATTAGTTTGGTTCGCCGAAGATCTGAATGAGATCCGGCCACGCGCACGTGTGCGTGCGCCGGTGATCACGACGGGCCAGACGAACCGACCAGGCGACCACCGCGTACCATTCGTGCATAATGTGACGCACGCCCAACCCTGTTCCATTCCGGGCAGTCTCAGACAGACTTGACACGGAGAGCGGTGGCTCGAGGAAAAATCGGACCTAGCTGGCCGTGTGGCGGCACACGACAGGCGCGGAGATATCGTCAGAGCAAAAACGAGACCTGCTATGTTCAAAAAAAAAACGAGACCTGCGAGCAACCGGCCGTGGCGTGGCCGCGCGGCGTAGCGTGCACGCGTGCGTATGCCGACACGATCTAGTTTTTTTATTTATTTTTAGAGCCGGCACGCTCTAGCTACACCGACCGGCGCGTGGGAAAAACTCCACCGGTCACGCACGAGCGGCTCTCCACTCCGCTGCTGGGCTGGGCTTGCCCATCAGGTCGTAGCCCGTCAGGCTGAACTTCACCACGGTAAATTTTCACGTTCCCCTCAAACAAACAAAAAAAAACTTGGGACATCGCTCGTAGCATACTCTATGAGTGCATGGAGAACGCACCTCCACTAGCGCACCAAAAGGGTGTGACTATTTCTAACTTCATTCTCATTCACATGATGTCATTAAATCTCAGCTGTAACTCATATTGCAACTTATAACTAGCACGAATCACTATGCAAATTAAATGGTGTAGAACTTGAAGAACTAGCAAATCCTCACCCAAAACCCTCGCCGACAGCTCCACTTCTCACCACTCTTTCTCCCTTTTAAGGAGTCGGTGGGAAAAGGTGTCCACGCGCCGGCGACGAAGCTTCATCCTTCTTGCTGAAGATGGAGAGTGTGTGCACCGCTGCTTCCTTCTCCCTCCTTCTTCGTGCAAAGGAGCGTCGGCGCCGATGGCTCGCCCATTGCGCGAGCGCGGGACGGGAGGAGGGGTAGAGCGCCAAGCCTTGGGCTATGATGAACACGAAGGTGCCAAGAGAGAGGTCGATCGATTTTGACGACGTTGGGAAGAGGGGTGATCTTGCAAGATGGCACCCATGAGGAGGCGGTCGGTAACCATGCTCGAAAAGCGTCTTGTTGGGGCCACGCCTGTGCCACCATGGTTGTCGGCCAATGCGGATGTAGCGACTGGTGTAGGGGTCATAGAAATGGCCTTATCCACCTCCCGTTCCTGCTAGAAGAGGGGGAGGTTGAGTTGGTTCTTCATCGCCCAGTTGGGGTTCGCCCGCCCCGCCTCGCTAGATTGGCCCAGCGACGCTCGAAGTACACGTGAAGATCGACCCCCTCCGGGATTGGGGTAACCGCGTAGCTGGTGCTCGAAGTACACGTGAAGATTGACCCCCTCCAGGATTGGGGGAACCGTGTAGCCGGCGCTCAAAGTACGCATGAAGACAAAGCCCCTCCGGGATTGGAAGAACTGCGTAGCCTGCGCTCCAAAGTTGCGGAGGCGGCGAGGATTAATTGCTAGTACGTCCGCACAGACGCATTTCAAGCTGAAATTAGGACATGGGTTCCTATAGGTATTTTGTAGTGCAAGTTCTGTAGGAAAAAATATCAGGTCATACCTCATAGATAATTACTTTGCTACAATCAAACAAATTTCATCTTCCAATTAAATTTGAGTTTGCATGATATACTAATCCTATGTTTTTTCTATTTCTAGATTTTTTCTATCATATAAACTAAAAGAGCCCTAAAGCGGACTGATTCGGTTGCTTGCGTCGGACCGTGAATATGACATAACAATCCAAGGATGGGTTTGTTCTCGCACGTGCAAGTGTGCGTACTCCCTCCGCCTTCAAATAAGTGCACGTCTAGCTTTAAATTTTTTCTACAAAAGAGTGTACCTCTATCTTTCTAATACCCAATAATATTAACCACATATTTTTCTTGTTTTCTACATGCACTTAGCTTATTGGAGGTCAAAGAATTAAAGAGGAGAGATGCATGTTCCCAATGTATTTTTACTCCATTTCATAATTTATCTTGACAAAGCCGCGTGTACACTTATTTGTGGACGGAGGGAGTACACTTTAATTGCTTCTTTCTCATCGCACGGAAATCAAACCAAATAATATTGACCACATTTTTTTCTTGTTTTGTACATGAACTTAGCTTATTGGAGGTGAAAAATTAAAGAGAAGAGATGCATATCCCTACTGTGGCGCCGGAGTAATATTTTAAAATTCACTTTATAATTTATCTTGAAAACCCTGCATATACATTTTATTTGTTCGACGGAGGAAGTATGCCATATGCGGACACACTCTCCCTACGGTGGCGCCGGCGCATGGGAAAACTCGACCGGCCACGCGCGGCTATTCGGATGACCGGATCCAGTCCGCTTCTGGCCCATCCCATCCTAGCACGTGAGACTGACACGCTAATTTTCACGTCACCATGCTGCATGTACCACCCACTTGGTCGGTAGTACAGTGTACATAGGGTACACCGCTCGCAGCAGCAAGACGCCCTTTGCACCGCCGATGGTTTAGCTTTCGCCGCTATCTTCCGGTATTAGACTGCTCATAGTGGAAGTAACATAGCTAGTAACATTACACATCTCAAGGCAGTTTGGTGACATGACATGCTAATAAATGGAGAAAGAGAGTGAGGTGGTAACTAGCTATGTTACCATAACATCACACACCTCAAGGCAAGATGAGTCTACAACATAATAAATAATATAATGCATGATACCACATATAAGTTACTACCTACTAGTATTATGAAGGTAGTAATCTAGAGTAGTAACATGGCATATGTTACTATTCTAAGCTACTCCCCACTATGACTAGCCTTAACCATAGTGGTACGAGAGATTGTATCTAGGTTGGTCCGATCTAGCATTCGTGGACCATGGTGGACACGCTATGTGATCAGAGGCGGATCTAGGACAAAAATTACCCGGTTGATGGCGAGTACCATGGCGGTAATCGTAGACAAGGTTGGCTGCTACTCGCAGCGTGGGCGTTGAGGATGCAATGTACATTGGTGCAGATGTCTCTTTGACGATGCCTCCTCGGGTCCGGTCAGGTCCTACCGTCCACCCGCCGACTCTTCTAGGCAATTTGGATAGGTCGTACGCCAACGTGTGCCTTCCTGGAATTTTAGTCTCCATCAAGATGTTTTGCTTCGGTTGTGGCACGGTCTCGATGCACTGTGTCCCGATCCTGGGCCTTCTTAGCCGATGGTTATGCTAGGGCCCTAGGCGTGTGTGATTGTCGTGTTTTTAGATATGGGTTGATCGGTGGAAGGCTTCGTGTCTAAGGATTTTGGATTTGGTTTACCTTATGAACTGGGTCAATTTTTTCAGTTAAGCTTAATATAAAGATGCGCAGCCCTTCTATGAGTTCTGGAATAAATAGTCGGCCAGATGAGACGCTCAGAGTTGCAGAAACTCGCGTCTTGATTTTCTGAAGTTCCTCTATGGAGTGGAGAGAAACAAAATGCATGTTTCAATCGCTGATGCTGGATCCACGATGTTATGACGCGCTAACTTTGTCCATATCTTCCATGGACAGACAAGTCGGCTCCAGATGTATTCTGAATTTCTGATAGAGACTGAAGATCTCTCGTCTGGATAAATCGCGATTGTTTACTCGCGTCATAGACCGAACGAATTATAGATGGCGGCGGGATTCGATCTTCAGGAGTTAACAACTGGATATGCAGCGCTCTGAGATCGAGCCGACGACTGCGCGGAGTTTCTCCGAACCCAGCAAGGTTTGTTTAATCTGTAATGAGGAAATTTTACTTACACCTGTCCATCATTAGAGATCAGAGGTTGACATTTGATAACATATGCAGGGGTGCGTGCGTATTAGTGGTAACCAAGAGAAATTAACTTGCCAACTTTGTTTGTTAATTGTTCCCAACGTCTACATGTCAAACTTGCATGCATGGCAGTGGAGTACTTCGCACACCGTTTCTGCAAGAACAAATGTCGTCAGTAAACATTCGCAGCCTAGTTCATACTACAAGCAAATCCAAATCGAAAATACGAACCTGAGTAGCAAACTGCACGTGAAACTGCGTGCTAAGTGCTAACATTGACGAGCAAGCTAGCAGAGCGAGCAGCGGGGGCGCGTGGCACACACAACTGATGACCGAGGGTTTTAGACTGACAGCAAAGCCCGTACGGCGCGCCACAGAGGATGATGATGTGGGGGCGGGGAATGTGAGCGGCATCGATACCTTGCTTGCGGACGGCGAGTTCGGGAAAGCAAAGGAAACAAATTTTGAATCCGAGAAGAAAAGCGATCGAGGGCGCAAAGACAGGGAGAGATGCTTCGGCTCTGCTACCCCTGTCTCTTCTTTGCAATCACATGCCTTTCAGCCCCCCGAAAAAACATGCTTTCGAGCCACCCCAGAAAAATTCCGGCCATACGCTCTAACTACCAGGAATCTGTATAATCTACTATACGTACAGACATTTGGTGCACATGGGGACACCACTGATCTCGTTTTTAAAAAAAATCTAAAATCATATTTTTTAAGTTTTAAAAATTTCTGAAAAACTAATCCACATATAGTTAGTGTTGTATCCCACAAAAATGACAAAACTGTAGATCTGAGTAGTCATTTTCAGATTTCCAAAACTTATCAGAATCTTGTCATTTTTGTCAAGTTCAAATAAAAAGAATTTTGGGTTCAGATTTTGCATAATTGTGAGAAGTATCACCGACAATCTCCCGAATTATTTTCATATTTTTTTGATAACTTGTGAAAATATTTTTAAATTTTCTTAAGATGGCGAGAGCATTGGAGCTCAAGAGCCAAAAGCACTTTTCGCTACTATAGGGATTTTGTACTGCTAGCGTTTCCTTGATTGGATATCTAGGTGTTTCCATACTGTCGACCCTTTTGCTTTTAGGTAAGCAACTGAACTTTTTTTTTAATAATCATCATCAGTAGTATAAGGAATTTTGAAAGTAAAATTACAAACAGACCACCTAGCGACTATTAAAATCACTCCAGGTAGCCAAAAGCGTGCCGCCGTACTTAAGCTGATCAAAATTTATCATTGTGGAGCTTGTTGTAGTAGACATACAAAGTCTTCAAAAACTAGCGCACAAGGGGCAACAATGGTCTCTGATAAATAGAGGTATAAATCAGAAGGAACACCGACCAAAATCAGCAATGTCCATCGAAGACACACCTCCACACGCCCTCCAACGATGATAAACACATCGCCGGAACATAGTTAGGGTGGGGAGAGGGGGGGGGGGGGTTATTCATCTTCAGGAAGCCGTCGCTGCCAGATCTTAGACAAATCCTAACCAAACTGGAAGATGCTATGAAATCCGACGGAACATCTAACCAAACTAGCTATAGTGAATCTGTCTCTCTCAACAACTAATCAGCAAGGCTATTTGCTTCCGTATTAACCGCTGATAATGGATCAGATCGTTTTGTTGTTTATTCGGAGGATTCCTCCACTGGTCTTGCCGTCTTAGATTGAACACCTGCCTTTAACTTTTTCCACTTCTGTAAACTGAGACATCTGGTCGTTCTGTACACTTTCTTTCGCAACATGTTCGGTTACTTTTAACAGCACCAGCTAGTTATTTTTTTAGATAATGACACCACCAGCCAGTTGGTTACAAACAAATCAAAGTGTGAGAAAAAAGATGAGAGAACTCATCGCCATCTTTTCAACAGTGCACCTTTCAAAGAATTCTTTTGTACGTGGTATTTTAGTAGTAAGAGGCTGCGGCAAATGAAAAATTACAACGCATAGGAAGAAAAAAAGGGAATGGATTCGATCGGGTCAACAAGAAATAAAAACATGGGCACGACTTGTATGAGATGTGGGCATAGCGTGCGATGGTAGGATCCAGCAATCTGGACCATTAGATGTGGAACATGTGGTACAGATCGGATTATTGGATCTGGTGGAACATTTTTGTATACAAGCCCCCGTTATCCTTTCTATTTCTGCATCTTCCTGTACCATCACGTTTTAGTCGACCCTGTTCCCACATCAGCGAAGCCGGCGGCGATGGCGGCGGCTCCAGATGTTGTATCAATCCATCCCCACCTGGTCCCGATGTGTATTGAGGAAGACAACTCCATCACCCCTTCTCTCATGTGGCGACAATGGCGTCCTAGCGATGGTGGCTACAGGGCGTCAAGCCAACTTGGTCCGCCCCTAGATCTTGCTGGTAGATCCTCTTCCCCGCGCAACAAGATCCCGATCCACATCCACACGGCTGCGAGATAGACTTTTCAGGTACTTTTATTTCGGATTGGATGATCTAGATATTGTTCTAATTTTCGATATTTGATCCCACATTGATGGCATTATGTTGTAGACTGGGTGGAGGACTATCTGGAGAAACAAAGAAACCCACCTCCCCTCCCAGATTAAGCCTGGAAAATGGAAATGTTAGTGGGTTGGCTTTGCCATTCAAGAAAAATGAAAACTTCAGCCCACAGGGTCACACGACGACAAGGAAATTAGCCATAGCATACATGGATCAGCATCACATGTTAATGGTGCATTCTCCTAGGAAGGGTCATCACAAGAAAATAAGGAAAGCCGCAGCTTACTCCAATCGTCAGCACATAAACATGAAGAATACTGTTGTCCTGAAAACTTGATATTGCACAGTAAGTGTGTTCTTCCTTTGCTAACAGAAAACCTGAAAATTGCTCACACAAAGGTTGTGTGGTGGTTGTGGTATCTTACTAAGCTTATCTTTGTGTCTTCTTGTTTTATAGAAGGTGATGATATGATGGGATTCACCTGCTGGAGAGGTGCACACAAGTAAGAGAATTTTGCACCATAGGGCTCAGAACAATATGCTTAAGGATTTATATTTATTAATTGCAACTTGCAGATTATGGGGTTGAGACCAGAGCAAGGAAGCGGATGAGGCAAGAGTCCGCAGCTGGGACGACGACGCAGCGGAAGAAAGGTGGAGGCTTAAAGAAATCTCTACAGAAGAAGAGGAGTGCAGAGCAGGAGGCCCGGCATCGTATTCACACTTGCATCTCTAGTGTATCATCACATTTTGTTTATCCAGATGTATGTGATCTTGTATTAGATGATTGGCTGAAATTTAGCTATATATGCAAACAGTAAATTCTTCTTGTGAGCAAACGCGAGTTCTGTATGCATGTCACTGATTGTAGTTACAAAATCAGAGAAGCAGTTTACTAGTTCGTGAGATGGACCAGTAGGTCAGCTGAGATGGGCATTCCACACTTCATTGCATTTTCAGCATTCAGATACTGAACCGTGAATGTGCTTCAACACTAAGATGTATGAGAGATTGATGTAATGCTTGCCAACAGAAACTGAATGTTTCATCTATCTATGGAAATAAAAGACTGAACATTCAGGAAATTGGTACCTGAGAAGAAGTGGTTCATTCAAAATATTAGGTAATTAATCTATGTACTCTTTTATGTGTCCCCACTATTAACATTTAAATACATACCAGTTAATGAATCAACAGAGAAATTCATAAGTGAATTTAGAACATATGTGCTGACGAGTTACTATGCCCATTGAACCAGTTTTTCAGCTCACTACATAGTATACAGAGCTCCCAACAACATGAGATGTCAAGCGATGAACAATCCAACACTAGCTTATATACAATGATTTAAGGACCTTGAAAAGATAAACATTTTCATTTTTTCTTCGGACATTTACGGCTGTCATGTAGCACAAGTTCTTTGCATGTGCCGCAAACGCGTGGCACCCGTACAGTAACACCTAATTTTTTCTTTGGCTGTGCCTTCTTTTCCTTGTCTCGATGGCCCTTAATTCTCGAGCATGTGCCTCTTGCGTCGATATTGGTAGGTGTTAGGATATCAACTTGGGTAGGGAAGGAGCTACCAACAAATGATTCTTGTTCTTGTTGTGAAGTATGAGCTACAACAAGCATAGACTGGGAAATAGTTGATTCCAAATCACACAGACCCGAATGGAGCAAGTCCAGTCCTCCACTTGAGTTTTTCGCATGTCGGATGAGATCTTCGAATTTGTTCCGTGCTACCGAGATCTTTCGTCTTGTTTCCATGTCAACATAGTCAATGGGATTATCATCAAGTGGATTTCCATCTCCATCATAGGCAATGTCTCTATAGGAAAATACAAGTTAGAACGTGAACAGTCTTAAATCAATCAAATATTCACTATAGGTATGGAATTAAAATTACCTTTTGCACATCTTCTCCCATCTTTTGAGTATATAAAAATTTGGAAGTTCATTTATCTTTGCTCCCCTCAGGACACGTATGACATGGCGGCACACAATTCCCTTGTTCTCAAAAAGCATACACGAACATTTGGTTATCATGGTTGTTGTTTGTAAATTAACTTCTCTTACCCTGTTTTTTGGGTGACTTTGATCACTAACGGACATGATTTTGAGATCCCCCACATCCTTTGTGTCCTGGACATCACAATGCTCTCTAGCAGCAAGTACCTCGGACTGAAACAAGTTAAAAACCTCATGAGTGAATATCAAGCTACCATGTCTTTCTATTTCCCAACATGTCATCAATCTGGGTGTTGTGTGTAAGCTCGTGTGGTCAGCAACCAACTCCTCTTGTCTCTGACATTTCAGGGCTGTGTCAAACCTTAGCCAAAACTCAACAAAAGCAAGCTTGCGACGAATGAAATTCTTGAAAAATGAGTTTTCACTCTCTGACCTGGAGGTGGTTCTGAGAATACCAGCTAGGGGAATGTCCATGAAGTATGCCGGCACCCATGACCCACGGATATGGTAACATTTTCCAAACCATTCATTAGTTTCCAAGTCAAATCTTAACATTACATTCTTCCAACTTTCCTCAAATTCTGTAGGTGTTTCAGAATTCCACACACAAGAATTCAACCTCTTGTAGAAATATTCGTTGGTTCTTAATTCCAGCGGGACCTTCTCAGGAACCTTCCGCATAATGTGCCACATGCACAACCGATGCACTGTGTTAGGGAGAATTGCCTGGATAGCATTCCTCATGCTTCCACTCTCATCCGTTATGATAACTCCAGGAGCGACCCCACCCATGGATTTAAGAAATGCCTCGAACAACCATTTGTAGTCCTCTGTCGCCTCATTCAGTAAAAATCCGCCACCCAGAAATACACTTTGCATATGATGGTTGATACCAGTGAATGGTGCAAAGATATAGTTGTATTGGTTAGTGCTGTATGTGGAATCAAAGGACAGCACGTCATGGAAATGACTGTAATTTTTCCTACTAGTTGCATCTGCCCAAAACAAACGCAATAATGTACCATCTTCATCGACATCATACTCAAAGAAAAAAGCAGCATTGAGTTGCTTCAATCTACCAAACTGGTCCACTAGCATTTGAGCATCACAATTCTTGATTTTATTTTTGAACTCTGAATAGTAATTCTGCAAGTCTTTCTTCGTGCATCCCACACCGTCAAACGCCCCTACACCAACATGAAGTAACCTATATGCTTGGGCTGGTCCAATGCTAGCTTTGTGGCAATCAAATAGTGTTAATTTGGCTCTCTCACTTACTTTCCTGTTTGATCTAATCAGGTGTTGCTTTCTAGGGGACACTAGTTCATGATTGTGGTGCTCAACCATTGAAGCTATGTTATATTTGCCTTCACTATCCCGATTGACGTAAATATGAGCATCACATCCACACCTTGTTATTTTGACCTTGCGCCTTTTATTTGAAGCATTTTTATCCAAGTAGTCAACAGTATGAGTATCTTTTGTGGAACGGTATCCCTCCCTTGCGCATAAGAAACGCTTCCAGTGAATTACATTGTTCACCATCCTTTGTGACCCAAGACGGACACCAAATCCCACGTGGTGTGCATAGTTCTTGTAAAATGCCTCTACAGAAGCAATGTCATCAAATCTCATGCCTACTATTGGTTTTATTGCCTCGTCGCACACTGGTTTATGCAATGAGCCCTGGAAAGATGAACAAGTCAACACAGCTTTCATAGTTACGAAGATCGAGCACACATATGCATGTAAGCTCTCTGTATCAAACATGCCAAATGATTCTAGAGATTTACATTCATCGTGGTTTTCGGGTAATAGCACTTGTTTCTTCAGTTTGAGAAAATATAGTTATGAGATCTCATGTGCTCATGCCAAACGTAAACACTCGAAAGCCAGTGACCACTATAAAGTGTAGATTTGAATTGTGCAAAAAAAGCATACAATCAGCAGTACACTTACATCTTGCGAAAAGCATTGTCTCTTCTTGGGTGTAGAGAATTCACTAAGAGGAAGCATACTAGAATTAATCTCTGAAAAAGAGTTGGCATCACTTAATTCTGTCATTCCCAAGCTATTGACTGAGTCTGCAAAATAAATAAAAGACTGAGCTGAAGCACACATGATTATCATGAAGAACCAGAAATATTGGCACTATTGACACCAAAAAACTTACCTGAGATAGTTGGTACGGTACGCGGATTGGCCGGGCATGCAAGGATTGGTGATGGTGAGGTTGCACTGGTCCCCTCCATTTAGAAGAACAATTCTACATTAGTTTCATATCAGTAACATGACAGTAAAATCCAATGAATTCTTTTTCTCTTTTCCTATCGTGAGTACAAAACAAGACACATGCCAAGAACCGGATCATGTCTAAAGGTAATGCATTCATATTACAGAAGGTTACTGAACCACTTAACTGACCGTATTACATACCATAAAGCATCAAAATCAGATTAAAAATAAGTTGATTTCACTACATGGTGGAAAACTAGGAAGAAATACATGGTGCCATAAAAGAAGATTCCTGCCATCGGTGTATACACTTCGCGTCCTAATTATTGCATGGTAATTTAGGTGAATTAACATGTTCTTCTACAGAAACCTAGAAGTGAAGAAAAATAGAAGAACATAGGCATATCTGAATATTTCTCATACCAAAGAGCATAATGTAATGCAGCAAAGTTTTCTCTTCATTTCATTATCAGAACTGGTATAAAAATAGTTACAAATATTACTCCCTCCATTTGTATTTAATTGACCTTAATTAGAACCACTGCTACTTCATTTGTGATGTGTCCATGCGTCAGTTAAAACCGAACAGAGGTAGTAGTTACTACTGTGAGTGAAAACGACAGAACGCAAAACTGTGTAGTTTCCTTTTGAATCCTTATCGGAGAATGTAAGATATTAGTAGCAGGGCCCAAATTAGATAAGGAACTCAACAGATTTCAGGAAAAAGCACAACGAACCGTGGGCGATTTTGTGGCGCTGTCCCAAGCTCGCTTGACGAGCTGCAGCCACCGTCGCTAGGCCTCCATTGCCGCCGCACGAGAGAGGGGAAGAAGGAAGGAATGTCGTTGTCTCCGTCGGTACACGCCGGCACAGGATGGGGAACGGCGGAACGCCACTATCGCCGTCAGCTTCGCCTGGACTGGAGGTGGATTTGGGAACTAGGGCTGAACAGAGCGCGTGGGGATGGAAGGATACAGAACCGAAATATGGAGTAGAACGGGGTGTTTGATGCAAAAATGTTCCACCAGATCTAAAAGCCCGATCTGTGCCACAGATTTCACATCAAATGGTCCAGAATACTCGATCCTTCGATCGCACGTTATGCCCAGATCTCATACAAGTGCCCCCCATAAAAACATGGGTCCCGATTGGAGTAAGCTTTCGGTTTTCTCGTGGCTCCTTTTTCACGAGGTCCGAAATATTCCACGTGGCTCCGGTGTCGTCATGGCGACGCGTTAACTGTCACCACAGTTCCTTATGTTTGTTACTCTGTAGCCTGTACATTGCCATCGTTTGATCTTTTTCGTTGAGGGCCTTGTGTTAGACTCTTAGTAGGTAATGGACTCATGGTAGATGGTAATTTACTAGTGGAGTACTTACAGCAAAAGCCTGAAGTGCATACTTCCTCCATTTCAATGAACAAGATGTGCATGCTTATCAAAAATTGTTTTTGACGAAGTATTAATCTTATATAAGAAATATTTGATATGTAATTGGTATGACTAGAAAGTGTTTTTTAATACGAATCTAACAATATCAATTGTGTACTATATAATTATATAAGATATTGTTACTTAAATATTTGGTTAAAATTCGTCTTGAAATAGATGTGTGTCTTATTTGTAGAAACGGAGGTAGTATTATACTAGCGTACATAATAAATTATTCTGGTAATTTATTGGACACTAATATAGGGGTTGACTTCAAATAGTCCCTTGTTGACTACAAGTGTATGGGCTCCTCCCCCTCGTGTCCCCTCACGTCGCCCCTCCAGGCGACCGGGGGGAGAAACCCTAGTCCCCCGCCGCCAGCCTCCTCCCCTCTCCTGCTCTTTCTTGCCGCCCCAGACGAGGCCGCTAGAAAAGTCCGAGCGGTGCCAGTGAAGAGGGCAGCGGGATCTAGCGCCTCTCGGCCCTTCTTGGAAAGCAGGAAGGGATCTGCCCCCATTCGCCTGGAGACGTCGCCACTGTAGCTTGCTGCTTCGCGGTGATGATGGCCCGGGCTCTCTCCCCGCCGCCACCTTGCACCTCTACCGATGTGCGACCGGAGGGCTGGGCGTTCTGGTCGGTCGTGGCTGCCACGACCAAATCTGACCGAGCAATACCTTTGGTCAATCTGGTGCCCTTCCTCCGGTGGTTGGCGGTCTTGTAGTCCGGTGGTGATGTGGATCAGTGTGTGTGACACTGCTCCTGTCTTCTAGACGAGGGCAGCGTTTGATGGTGCTTGCCGTCTGCGTGTCGCGGTCATGCTAGCGAGGCCGTGGTAACGGATGTAGCACCCGTCTCTCGTTGTCGCCTCATCATGCTCTTGGCGAGGCAGTGTGCTTTTTGCCACGAATGGTTGTTCTTCTTCCACCCAGATCTGGTGTCAGAGGCACACTTTGATCTTGGCTGGACTGGGTCGAACGACATGAATAGGCTTGTGCAGGATCCAGTAGTAGTAGTCATATTGATCTGTGTGGTGGTGGGGGGTGCCGGCGATGAGCTCGACGCGGGTGTTCGAGGTCTTGGTCACCTTGTCTCCTTGGGTCGGCAACACTCGTTGTTGAGTTGTCTGCGGTTCTGGCTCTGCTCAATCTCTGTGGTCTCATGGGGGAGGCCGATTTCAGTGTCTAGATGGGACATCCACGAAAATCGTGCAAGGCCTTGGCTAGTGTTGGTGACAAAGACATAGTTTTCCGTCTTGAAGGCGTCACCAAAATGTCCCATCTTCTGTAGCTCGATCCCGCCTCCTTGCAGAACTTGCACGCTTCTCCAGTGAGGACAAGATTATCTTCATCGACTTTAGGCACACCATTTCACATTTTCACCTTCTTGCCGATGCTTATACACAGTGATTCTCACGGTTGGTTACCTAGAAACCCAGGGGTGGTTGTCCTGTCATGCCATGGGTGACGCCTTTGTTTTTCTTCCTAATGTCGTGGGCTCAATGTGCTGTTGGAAGAGTGCCAAGGTTGTGTGTTTAGGAGTGGTGGTTGGGCTAGGACGAAAGCTCCGCAAAAACCACGATTTTTTTCCAAGCTTAGGAGTATCCAAAGGCTTAGGTTTAGTCTAAATTTCCTTTAGTAAAACCCAGTAGAAGCTCAAAGTAGCCTCTAGAAGAATCATGAGATTTTTAACGGTGGCATGCACTCGAACTGCAACTCGGCGAACTGACAACTACCCCGGCCAGCAAATGGCAAATTGACTGCCACAGCTGTACGTGCACCAACGCCGTAATTCTCTCCTCGGAAACACGCGCAGCAGCAGCTCAGCTAGCTAGCGACGCCGTGAACTGGACCACCCACCGATCGGGAAGTTGACGGGGATACGTGAAGGCCGCCGAGCCGACCGACACGCGCACACGCCGCGGGATGCGAGCCGCACCCCACCACCACCAGTGGGGAAGAGGGCCGTCTTCCCCTACGCCATGTCTCCACACAGACTCGACGCATGCCCCGACACCGTGGGCCTCCCCCTGCCCCGCCACCACCGAGCTCCTGCCGCCCGGCAAAGAGTAGACGGGGTGAGCCATAGCCTACTTGCTTCAGCTCTCTCTCCTCGCTCGGGGCTTTTCCCTCCCTTCTTATTCACAGCTCCCCCCTCGTTCACATCTCGCACCAACTACCAGTAGCTCACACCACCAGCCTCTCCTACCTCTTCTCCGTGGCTTAGCTCGCCCTCTTCTATCTCCTCCTAAGCACACCCTTTCTTCCTTGTCATGTTCTGAGTCGATCTGCCTGAAGTTTGTAGCTAGCTAACCACCCTTGAATCCGTCGACAATCAACAGAACGAGAACAAGGATCAGCCGCGTGCGTGTGCAGTAGGTATAGAGACTGTACAGATAGCTAAGTTTGTTGCTAGATCTTGAACTCGCCGGAGCACCATACATCTCGATCGCGGCCGGGCAGCAGCGAGGTTAGCGCTCTCGGTTGATCGGCAAGCAAGCGCCGACGGCCGATCGATGATGGCAGGAGCGGCTCATCCGATGCATTTCTGCATGGACTCCGACTGGCTCAAGGTATGCACTACAGACCCATGCATGATCGCCACAATGACTTGGTTAATTTTGCATCTCATGCGCGCTTGCCAACAGAGCCGTCGCATCAAGTAATCTCTATTGTTTTGGTCTCTTGTCTTTCCAAGCATATCGTCGTTACAAGAAAGACAAAAGTATAGCCTACTTCCTGGCCGTGTTTCACACATGCGATACTTCCAGTCTACAAGCGGCTCGTTCGTGTAGAGTTGACCCTGCTAGTACATGGGAAGAAATTAACAGGCGTCTCTTAGTTTTCTGCGTCTAACTTAAAGACTGTCGTCAAGGAAAGATAGTTCTAGCTACCTAGATCTTCACCGATCTCCTCGCTTGACACTCGTATATGGTGGCTGTAGATCCACACCTGGGACCCCGATACCCCCTACTTGGTTCGGCCGTTATATGCTGAAATTGAAAAGATTTTCTGCAGTTGATCATCCTATGCACACAAACGCGTTCAACTTCTAGTTATCAGTTGATACTCTAGCTAGCTAGCTAGCTAGCTATAGTACCACATGTAGTTTTTCGTTGATTCACTTCTACTTCTCTGTTTAGTTCATGCTGTTATTTAACGATGATTTAGTCAAGGTTGTTTGCTCTTTTCTCCCGTTTTTATGTTTGCTTTAGTTTTTATCTATCGATTTTATGAGTACTAGTAATTGGCTACCACTTCAACGAGACGCACATGGTCCTTGTTTGGAATTTATCATCTACATGAGCTGACCTAATTTACTGTACGTAGGAGAGATGCATATGAAACCTGTTCCATGTTGCGCCGGATACATGTAAACACATCAGCCGGCTGTTTCTCTTTTGGACCATGCATAGATAGAGGCTTCTGGTCAGTAGTGCAAATCACTAATTCAAGAGTACGTGTTTGTGAAACACTTTGTCTTCGTCTTTGTGGCACAAAGAAGCTCTAGAAGGAAAACTAGAAAAAGAGATGAAACAAAAGAGAGCATTCAACCAGACATTAGTGTCCATTCAAGAAAATGTGAAAAGTGAATGGTAGCTCCCGGCCGGCTAGCTAGAGACCCACATGTATTGCAAGCAAAAGCAAAGACAAGGTAAAGAGACTTAAACAAGTACAGTTTGATCATATGATCGGATCATTTTTACTTTAACTTTTGAAGATGACATAAGTTGCCTCACTTCGAAAACATGTTAATGTGCAGAAACACCATCATTACCAGCGGATCTACCTATAGCACATACATTTCGATATAGTTGAAGTAACTTTTAAACAAGGAGTTTTAACTTAATTAACTGTGAGGGTATGTATACATACTTGGTGTAGTGGCAGGGGTAGTCAAAATAGGATTACAGAACACATTAATGCAAGAATTAATTTCAAGCACATTGACAAATTTGGTAGTACTTACAACGAAATATCAAGGGAAAAGTAGCAGGCTATCAGATTTAGCGCCGGGCACCTACAAATGATATATACTACTACTACACCACACTACTATTTAGTGTGGTTTAGCGTGATATTTTTTTTTGAGAAACACAATACAAATGCAGATGCTCACATACATGTGCATACAATCACCCCTATTAATGCACACACGTACACCCTAACCCTATGAGCACCTCCGAAAGACTATGCTGACGGATTAGGTCTTGAAATTGACGAAGTCACCACAAACGCCTCGATGTCGAAGGGAATGTCGCCTCTCACTGAATGAATATTTCACCTTTACGAGACACATAAATGTCAAACCGGGGGTTTGAAGTCTTGTGGGCTAGGGGTATAACCACCCTCCGAATCACTCAACCTCAGATTAGTTCTCGGCTTAGCGTGATTCAGCGGTGCTATAGCACGCTATTTAGTGCTTAGTGTTGTGGCATGGACTCTCAAGATACACCATTAATTGCGACACTAAACCATCGCTATAGCGTGCTATTTTTTCATTACATGGAGGAACAAGATCATGATCACTCTTTAAGGTAGTGTGTACTCCCTCCGTCCTCAAATAAGTGGACATCTAGCTCTAAACTTTGTCCACAAAAGAGTGTACTCCTATCTTTCCAAGGCACTTTAATTGCTTCTCTCTCATCGCATGGAAATCAAATCCAATAATATTGAGCACATGTTCTCCTTATTTTCTACATGCACTTAGCTTATTGGAGGTGAAAGAATTAAAGAGGAGAGATGCATCTTCCCAATGCATTTTTTACTCCACTTGGTAATTTATCTTGAAAAACTCGCATGTACACTTATTTGTGGACGGAGCAAATAAACCTTAAGAAAGAGTGAAAGGCCAAGTCACGAAAGAGTGAAAGACCAAGTCACCAAGTGCAAGTCTATAGGCATCAAGAAATCTGCACATACACATCTGTTGTTACTTTTGCATGTGATCAAAAGCAAGTGATCAATCTGAGTCTAAAAGTACGGTACACCATAGGATCAGCCCCAGATCTATACCTGAACCTCTACTTGATGATTCCATCATGAGGACCAACGATCATAAGCTTTACCCTTTGAGAAACCCTAGCTTGGTCTGCATGCAGCTTCCAACATGCATGGGACCAAGAAGCTTTCGCGCATTCCGAGGCTTCCATGCGTTCTTCTGTCACGACGGCTGATGATTACAGAGTACAGACAGTCAGACAGATCACACTGTGACCACGTGAGGACATGTTCTGATGGTGCTTTTGCTTTCTGCAGGGCATCGTCCCCGAGGACCAGGGCGGGATGGGGTCGTCGTCGCCGTCGGAGGAGCTGATCATCGCGTGCCCGGAGCAGGTGCAGGCCCAGCAGGCGGCGGCGGACCGGCGGCTGCGCCCCCAGCACGACCAGCCGCTCAAGTGCCCGCGCTGCGACTCGGCGCACACCAAGTTCTGCTACTACAACAACTACAGCCTCTCCCAGCCGCGCTACTTCTGCAAGACGTGCCGCCGCTACTGGACCAAGGGCGGCTCCCTCCGCAACGTCCCAGTTGGCGGAGGCTGCCGCAAGAACAAGCGCGCCAGCGCCAGCAAGAAGTCCTCCGCCACCACCGTCACGTCGCCGATTTCGATGATGCCGCTTCATCAATATAGCCGGCAGATGGCCGAGACTGGCCTCCACCTGTCCTTCTCCGGGATGATGCCGCCGGTCACGGCCGCCGACCCGCTAAGCAGCCTCGGCCTCCTGGACTGGAACAAGTACGACCACATCCTCTCCGGCTCCAGCGGATTTGGGAGTGCGAACTCCGAGGCGCACTTCACGGGCACGGGCATGATGGGCATGTCCTCCGGCGGCGGGGACAGCAGTGTAGCCACGGAGTACCACGCGCTGAATGCGCTCCGGTACGCCGCCGGCCTGGGCGAGCACCTGTCACTGCCTTTTGGCAGTGCATCGCGGGCGGATCAGCGCGACGCCACCGTCGTCGAGATGAAGCCGCCGGCAGAGAGGCTGCTGTCGCTGGAGTGGTGCGGCGAGGCGAGTCGCGCGCCGCCCGAGAGCTCCATGGGATCCCTGGGCGGACTCGGCCTGTGGAGCGGCATGATCAACAGCGCCGCCCATCACCACCATGGCTCCTCAGCCGCCATCTGAACGAGGCGAAGCATCATGTTGAGTGCACGCACGATGGACGCATCTGTTAGTGGTTTGCTAATAGCATTAACGAGTACAAGGACTACGTAGAGTTCAGTGATTGCCTATTTCTTTTTTTTTCTCTGTTTGTGGTTTCATCATGCATGATCTGCTGCTGTTGTTTATTTTGTTTTTTGTTTCCATCGTTTGCTTGAATCGATGTTTGCATCTCTTTTGTTTCCAATGTATTGGACAGTGTTCTGTGTTGCTCAATTTCACACATTGCTGTGGTTCGATCAATTAAGTTTGTGCTGTTGCTGCATGCCTAAGATTTCATTACAAAATTTGGAGTAATGATTCTGGCTGAGATGTTCACAAACACAATGCATGGTCGTCACAGTTCTGCTATTGACAGGACGTAGATGGAAATGATGAACGTTGTTTGAGCTGTTTCCGATAAAATTCACCCCTTGGTTGCTCCAAGTGTTGCAGTTTATCAGATACTTTCTCGCTCTGAATACTCGTTTGTGGCTTCGATTCAGTAGCGTAGAAAGTATCTGAATGGTTCGATCCAGGAGATCCGCCTCTTCCTGGCCGATCCCTACGGGCCGCCGCCGCCGGCAGCGCTGCTGCCGTGGCAGCCGACGCTGCTGCTGTTGTCGCCGCCACCCGACGTCGGGCTGCTGCAGTCCCCGCTGCCGCTGTCAATCATCTCCGGGTCGGGCCATACCTCGGCGCCGTCCCTCTTCTCCAGCAGCCGGCCGCCTTCTTCCCCACCGGAACGCTACAGCAACAGCAGCAGCTGCCGCGCCACCAACGCCACCGCTGCAGCTGCTGTCCTCACCGACGCTGTCCCTGCGTTCGGTGGGCAACTGCAACAGCAGCAGCTGCTGTCGCCACCAACACCGCCAGCGGCTGCTGCCGCCACCAACGCCGTCCCTGCCTTTCGGCGGTGTGGGAGCGACCTTGGCCCCGGGCTCTACATCGACACCACCCGGGATGCCCTTCCACCAGGTCGTTTCCGTCGCCGTCACCGCTTCCGGCTTGGATCGCTATCCGCCACGTGTCGGCGGCGGTGAGGCTGCAAGCTGCTGCGCGCGGCCTCCTGTGCGTCGGCGTGTGCGGGAGATGCGTGATCTGCAGCTAGCTCCTTCAAGTTGCGCTTCATTGCGCAACGGACCTCGATCTCGTCCGGCGTCGGGGATCTTGGGCGTACGGTTTCCCACGGGCTGCGGACATGCTGTTTTTCCCGCGGGCAGCGACCTCAAAGTCTGCGCCATCGACAGTCATTCGGCGGGGAGAAGGCATGGTGTCACCGATAGGAGCGCACCGCGTAACACCACTGCATTCCACCGCCGGCCGCCGCGCGGGCTCCTTTTGTCCCGCTGGTTTCCATGGGATCCAGGTGGCTGTACAGGTGCACGTCCGACGAGCGGACGGTGTCCACTTTATGTTCAGGGGTCAACAATAAAGCGTCCCAGTCCATTTCAGGTTGAGAGTAATAAAACAAGCCGAGATGTAAAAGGCTCGTTTTTAGGTGTTAGGTTTGTGTTGCGTCGAGTCATGGTTTGTTTAGGTTGCAGCTCGAGGACGAGCTGCGTGTCCAGGTGGGGTGTAGTGTTAGAGTACGTCATGGGCCTGGGCCCTTATGGTTTGCTTAGGGGTCACTTGGGAGTTAAGTAAACCTCTATATAAGGAGAGGAGATGTATCAATCTAATCAAGCAAGAATTAAGAAGGAAATCCCTTCCCTCTTGCCACCGGCCGTGGGCAAGGCCCCCGGCCGGCCCTCTCTCGCCATCCCTCTAGCCGCATCATAACAAACAGTGTCTCCATTACTCTAACTGATCAGCAAAGCAAAGATATCGTATGGTAAGGCATATGCGGACACTATCTTTGTGGCCGTGCAGGTAAAGTGGCAAGGGAGGTTGAGACTAACATCATAAATCAAGGCATGAACCAGGCCAACTAGATGCAAACATTGTGACAGTCCATCTGTGCGTCCAGACAAATACAAGAATAGTTACATAGGACAACAAATGTAAAATAATGCTGATATAGTTCACAAAGAATATGGATTTATATCACGTGGTACACGTGATAAGCTACTCTCAAACAAACAAAAGAATATGGATTTATACTTAGATTATTTATGCAGAGGTTATAATTCAACTGCATTATGCTATTCTTAACCGCAATTATCAGAACAGACAAAAGTGTTAAAGAGGAAACTCAAAACAAAAAAAAATGGTTCTGGTACCTGCTAATCACGGCCTGCGGATCAAACACCTTGGCCCATCCTTGATCTTGTAGTTTCTTTGCTTAAATTATCACTGTTTGAAGCTTCATTGCTACTTAAACCTCAAAATGAGAGCTTCATTCATCTATCAACCACCTTTGGCCCCTCCTTTATTTTGTTCCAAGCTCTGTCACTGAACATAGGAGAAAGAGACAAATACTAGTTTGCAGTAGTGCAAGCAAATGTGGCGTATTAGCTTGCCCATGAAAAAAAGATCAATACTTCTAATAGAAGGGTAACAGTAACTGTTTAAATCGGTTATTTTTTTATTTAGAAATAAGGCATTTTCCCTGTTCCATTTCATAGAAATGAAACAATGTCACACAGATTTGTATCCCAGACTATTATAGTCTCTACAGAGACCACACAATCTACTGAAATCTGATCGCAAAGTACATCTATTACAACTCAGAATTTTTAACAGTTCCATCAACCTTTTTTGCTACTCCTGGTTTGAACATTCTGCTACCTAGTAAAACGAGGGGAGACATAGGTCTTGATACAATTCTCAGATCGAGCTTCCGGAGTCCCAGGTCCAGCGATCTCGACCTCCTTCCTTCTTTTCATCGCCAACTTAGCTGGGGATTTTTTGCACCTTTTTGTCCAACTCCAAGATCCACTCTTCCAGTTTTGTTTTCGCCTGGGTAGAGCACAAAGGTGTCGATTTCCTGAGCATTTGTGCCACCCTTCTCCACACCATCTGAATATTACTCCAAGTTAGCTTTCCAAAACATATTTCATTTCGCATTTAAATCGGTTGATTAAGATGTACAAGGCAGTGAAATTTAGATGAATTTGCCCTCCGGAAGAATTGGAGCCTGAGCTTATGCATGATATTCATTTCGGTCCAGCGAGTAATTAAACAGTCATTGGGACCTCAGAGACCATCTAACTGCTCACATATCATTAGTCATGACCAGACCTAAACAAACACATTCTCCATTGTACCTCTACGCTTGTTTACATAACGAGCGGTTAGTTCAGGACATTTGTGTTCACATGATGATACTTGCAGCAAAAGCTTGCCATGCTCTGAGCATCAGTAAGTTAGAAATTTGCAAAACATACATAGCTGATCTCTAAATAAAAATAAGTTATACTCTTCTTGAAGTGTTTGTACTGCGCATACAATCTTAACAGCAGTGCAAAACTCGCCTGCAATTGGGTGTCAGAGAACTATGCAACTCTTTAGTTATAAGAAGACTTCTTACCTTCCCGTGCTGTTTTGTTCATCACTTCTAGAAATACGCTACCAAGTGAAGTGCATTCAAAGACTAATTCTCAATCCAGAGAAAATTACACATCTTCAGACACCGAGTGTCCAACTGAACGAAACAATCATCGCCGCCTCTCAACTTTAGTGACAACTCCCAAAGCAGTGTAGAAATCTTCTCCCAATCTTGGTGTGACCTCTCCCCAGCTGTGAATGTGTGCATTACATTACTGATCTCTACTGCACTGCGACCTGGAACTCAAACCTCTATCTCTGATAATGTCCCTAGTCTCTTTTGCAATGTCCCATTTTTCATCAAAAGCATATATATTGCTCAAGAGATAATAGCAGCCAACATGGTCAGGATCCAACTTGAACAGATTGGCAGGTACCACTTTACTCATCCAGCACCCCCAAACCGCTCTAAGACGCCTTAACACCTTCAAAACCATGGACTCCAGGTGATGACAGAGTCACTTGGAAGCTTGGGCAGAAAGGAGTTACTGCCAAAATTAAAATGTTCTTGTGGTGTTTGATGTAGGGCGGAGCTTCAACTAAGGACAATTTAAGCAAGAGAGGTTGGATAGGGGATAAACAGTGTATGTTCTGTGCCAGAGATGAAAGCATAGATCATTTGTTTTTATCTTGCCCTGTTGCGAGATTTTATTTGGAGCATTTCCCAGTGTGCTTATAATACTCCTGCTCAGCCCACAAATTTTTTTTTTTGCGCTATCTGGAAAACCAGAAACAAGCCTGCTTTGAGAATATAATGCCAAATGATCCTTGTGATATTATCTTTTTGATTTGTCACTTGATTAATTACTGGTGTGGCATGCAGAAACCAAATGATCAGAGAGGAACTGCAGCGAGGAAGAGAGCTGGTGAAGAAGCTGATGCAGCAGATCTTCAATAGAGCTAGGGGCTGGGTGCCACTATGTCGTAGAATTGCCAATTCATAGTCTTCACAGGAACGTTTGCATCTGGGCAACTTTGTCTACAGCTAATTTCCTGTTGTTTCTTTTTGCTTTTGGTTGTTGAACTATCTGGCATCTATTGTTGGGTAGATGCCTGGTGTGGGAATTGGCTGTAAGCTTGAAACAATGTAAAATTATGTGCCTTGTTAATGAAGCAGGGGAGGGGTCCCTTTTATTTAAAAAATAAAAGCCGCAGAAACAGTTGAAGTACTACAGAATAGCCGTCCTAAATTTCTTAGGATGTTCTTGTATATTGAGCTCTAAGTGCAACTGAGAGCTCCTTATTTCTACAAAGTACTTCCTCTGTTTCAAATTAATTGACGCAGATTTGTCTAGATACTCATGTATCTAGACGCATTTTAGTGTGTAATTTGTCACTTAATTTGGAACGGAGGAAGTATATGATATGGGCAGATTTTTGGCTGCATAGCAGAAAAAAATGGCAAATATGCAGATATGTCATTATGGTTAGAAGGAATCAGCTAAGCAAATATATCATATCATAAAGTGCATGCCCTGACCTGTGAGACTGAGACTAGTATTCCCTACGTCCCAATCCCAAATTAACTGACTCACCTTTGTCTAGATCTATCTAGACAAAGTTGAGTCAATTAATTTGGGATGGAGGGAGTACATTATAAAAAGGAAAGCATGAACTAGGGCAATTGGATGAGAACAATGTGACAGTTCCAACTTTGATCCGAGTGTTCAGAGTGATACAATAAATGCAAAATGATGCTGAAGTAACGGTACGGAGTTCTTAGATGATTTATGGAGATGCAGATTCAACTGCATCACGCTATTCTTGAACAGACTTCTTAGGATGACCAAACGGTGCAAAAGGCAAATGCATAGCTGGCTCCACATGCTAACCGCAGCCAGCAGATCGAACATAGGAGGAAGAGCCAAGCACTAGTCTGCAAGGGGGGGTACCAGCATATGTGGCATATTGCCCTTCACAAAACAAAACAAAAAACAGATCAATCAATTTTCTATCAGAAACAACTGTTTAAATCGGTTGAATGGGTGCACAAGCTGCAGACTGTAGATGCATTTAGTCTGGAAAAGCGTTGGAGTTGCTAGGCATGCAACTCATTATGTCCAGATAACTATCAAACAGTCAGTGGGACCTAAGAGATCACTAACTGCCCACGTATCATGATCCATTAGTCATGAGCAGACCTGAACAAAGAGACTCTGAAATGAATCTACCTACCTACAAATCAGTGGTTAGTTCAAGAAATTTGTGTTGAGATCAGGTCAATGAGATTCTTTAATTATAGTACAAGGTTTCCATGCTCTGACCATCAGTAAGTTAAGAAATCCAGACAACGTACTCAGCTGATCTTTATATGAAGAGAAATACAGCTATACAGTTCTTGAAGTGTCTATAGTAAATAGAAAATGTTACAATTAGTGCAAAACTAGGCTGCAATTGGCTATTATGAAACTTTTTTGTTATAAAGCGAAATTATTACCTAACATATGTTGTCTGTTTGTCACACTCTTCTAGAAACCACCAGCAAGTGAAGGGCATTCAAAGACAGTGTTTTCTTTTTCTTTTTTGCGGGTAAAGACAGTATTTTCGATTCAGAGAAGATCAGAAATCTGCAAATACCATACGAGTATCCAACTGAAAGAAACAATCATCGCCTCTCAACTTTGGTGACAACTCCCAGAGCAATGTAGAAATCTTCTCCCAATCTTGGTGTGACCTCTCCCCAGCTGTGAATGTGTGCATTACATTATTGACCTCTACTGCACTAATACCTGGCACTTTGTTCAAACCTTTGTCTCTGATAATGCCTCTAGTCTCTTTTACACTGTCCCACTTTTCATCAAATGCATATATACTGGTCAAGAGATTATAGTAGCCAACATGGTCAGGATCCAGCTTGAGCAGTTTGGCAGCTACCACTTCACTCATATCTGTGACACGGTGTGTTCTGCACGCAGCAAGCAAAGCACACCAAGTATGAGCATCAGCTGTACCACCCATTTCATAAAGGAGCTCTGTCGCCTCATGGAATTTACCGGCACGGCCAAGGAGATCAACCATGGCACTATGATGCTCTGTATTTGGCGTAACTCCATAAACCTGAGTCATGCTTTTAAAAATGGACTTTCCTTCCTGCACAAGTCCAGAGTGGCTGCAAGCCGATAACAGAGATACAAATGTCTGGCTATTAGGTCTTACTGATGAGGCAACCATCCTTTGATACAAGGCAACAGCTTGCTGCCCAAGGCCATGGACTCCATAACCTGCAATCATTGAGCTCCATGTCACAACATCCTTTTCAGTGGCACTTTCAAACACCCTGGCAGCGCTACCCAAGTTCCCACATTTTGAATACAAATCCACAAGTGCAGTTGCCACAAATATCTTATCACTGAAACCAGCGTTAACCAAATAACCATGAAGACAAAAGGCTTGGCGCAAAACACCAGACTCTGAGCATGCAGCTAGTACCTTCACCATAGTGACAGCGTCAGGGACAGGACCATCCAACAGCATGCACTTGAACACTCGCATCGACTCATCGGGGAGACTATTTTGGGTAAGACCACTAATGACCGCCGCCCAAGCTACTGCATCTTTCTTTGGCATCCGGAAAAATAACTGCATTGCTTTCTCATGGCACGAGCACTTCATGTACATATCAACCAGCGCAGTTGCAACTGGCATCTCAAGTTCGCACCCTATCTTCACAGCAATGTGATGCACCCTCTTGCCTTCTTCAACATCCAGGGCAAGCGAACAAGCCTGTGCAACACTCACCACAGTCACTGAATTTGGCTTAATTCCTGCCTGTACCATTTTCTTATATACACTCAATGCTTCACAGGCGTCTCCAGATCGCACATATCCTGTGACCATACAGCTCCATGTGACTACGTCTCTCTCAGTCATTCCCTCGAACAACCTCCTTGCATCTTGTGGTGCTCCAGTCCTCATGTAAAACCCAAGAATAGCATTCAGCAGAGCCAAGTCATACTCAAAGCCATTCCTGAGAACAAAGGCATGGCAGGCCTGCCCATTTCGGACATCCCTCAGCTGCGCTGCTGCCGATATTACGCTCACAAGAGTGACTGGACTTGGGACGACGCCCTGGCCAACCACATCCCTTGCAAAGAACTCCAGTGCCTCCTGCGCCATCCCGTTCTGCTCGTACCCGGTCACCACGGAAGTCCGGAGGACCATGTCCGGTTTCTCGAACGCATTGTACGCGTTGATAGAGGCAACCATGTCCCCGCATTTCGCGTACATCTGCACGAGCGCGGCGGCCACAAAGGCATCGGCGTACGCAGCACATGATCGGACGGCGAGAGCGTGCACGGCGCGGCCGTGGGCGATGGAGCGGAGCATGGCGCAGGAGTTGAGCAGCACGGACAGCGTGAAGGCGTCCGGGCGCACGCGGAGGTGCGGGAGGAGGAGGAGCACGTCGCGCCACTGGCGCGCCCGGACGCGGGCGCGGAGGAGCGCATTGGCAAGGCGCGGGGTCGGGTCCGGGATTTCATCGAACAGGTGGCGAGCGAGGCCGGGAGGGTAGGACGCGAGGACGCGGGCGGTGAGGTGGTGGGAGGAGTGTAGGTGGCCGGAGCGGAGGAGGTGGGCGTGGAGGCCGGCGGCGGCGTGCGGGGTGGAGGGCTCCGCGGCGGCTTCTAGAAGCTTCTGGAGCGGTTGCCAACCCCGCATGTGTGGGAGCGCAACTAGCGGTTCGGTCAGTTTGTCAGCATTTTCCGTAGGCGAGCGAGTTATTTTCTAGGCAAACCTCTCTAAAGTCTAAACATTGTCTGACTTCAAATTCTCTCAAAAATGATTTCATATTTCAGAACTCTGTGTCTAATCGTTTAAAACACAATCCTCGTGTATGGAAACCGTCTAGCAGTCTAGGCCTGTTTGGTTAACAAGATTTCAAACACACAAAATCTGCCGTGTCATATTAAACTCGGTAGGAATTGAAAACATTTGGAATATGCAATAGCAATGTTACTCTTGTTATTCGGATGCCTAGTCGGGACTATGGTCCTTATCTTTTGTAAGACTATGTTTGTAGGCTCATTCATTTGAAGCTAAGCTCTCTTCGAGCCTTTCGTCTAAAAATTTATAAATCTATATTACTCTCTCCGTCCTAAAAAAAATTGCTTAATTTTTCTTAGATACAGGTGTATCTATAACTAAACTATGTTTAAATAAATCTGCATCTATGTTATAAAAATGATAAGCAAATAACGAAGAACGAAAAGAAAATCGCAGCGGAGACACAAGATTCAACGTGGAAAACTCCACCTCAGAGGAAAAAAAACCAACGGGCGTCAGCCAGCAAATACTTCACTATATCGAGGAGTGTTTACAAACGTCGTGGGTTATCTTCTATTCCGATAAACCCTAGCCGGCGGCTTACAAGAGGTATATATAGGCGGTAGCATTGATTCGGCTACCCGGCGACAGGCCTCGCTCCGATCGTCAGAAGTTAGCCTCCCTTTAGTTTGAACTAGCAGGAATGGGCGGGGCGGCACGCCGCACTGACCGTATGATATGATGGTGTTACGAATTTTAAGATCACATTTGAATTGATAAAGGTAATGAATATTCTGCTTATAAAACAATGGGTTTCAAGGTAGATGGTAACGAACTGGATACATCATACATTGAACATATGTGCATAAAAGGTTGATCCCGAGAATCATTAAATAAGCGAGCATCAGAAAGAAACCAAAATTAAGTTTGGTAATACTAACTGACATTGCATATTGATCATCGCCCGTGAGGCAGCATTGGTTGTTGTAAGGAGTTTGTCACAACATCGATGATTAGTGACACTTAGGAGGGCAAATTCACTTATAAAATGGAGGTTAGCCTGTCATATTAGTATATACCTAGAACTCGATTACATAGTTCATGGACCTGTCTTGCATAAATGTCATCGATCATATAAATTCTATTTAGTATACATGACAGCTTTTTTCTAGCGAGAAGAGCTAGCACGGTAGGGTGGGTGGTGTCGGTTTTCCCACGTCTTTGAGCTATCGGTGCTCGATGTTGTCATCTTCATAGTTGGAGGAGAGGATGGTGAGCTCTTCACTTAGTGCACCGTGATCTTCTTCAGTAGTGTGATAAGAACTACTTAGATACACCAGTGTGTTATATTGGGAACCGATAAACACACCCATGGATGCAAAAAAGAATCCTTCTCAGCTCCTAGTGCCTTTATGATCTTTTCATCCCCTCGAATAGAATGAATTACTTTATTAGTTGCCAATCTCTAAAACTGAGAGGGGGGCTCTTCTTGAATCGCTCATAGCCTCAAACTTGGCATGTACATAAACAACAGATATACCTTGATGAAAATGTAGATTGTGTGTGAAATGAAAAAAGGTAGTCGAATTCTTAAACCTATATAAGTAGTAAAGAAAAAAATGACAGGAGCGATTTCAGGGAAAGAACATAAAAGTAGTAAAGAAAAATTTGATCTGGGCATATGACAATGAAAGTATAGAGATGGTAAACCTAGAGGGGGGGTGAATAGGTTTCTACAGATTTTAATTCTTTCTTTGCAATATTAGGCTTTGCGGAATATAAAGGTGAGCCTAATGCAAACTAGGTGAAGCAACCTATATGAGGATACAACTAACTCGAGCACGAAGGCTCTCACAGGCAGTTAAATCACAAGTAAGGAGTTCGGTTAGAGATAACCGATAGCACGCGGAGACGAGGATGTATTCCCGTGTTCCCTTGCTTTGCAACAAGGTACGTCACGTTTGGAGGAGTGGAGGTCCCACGAAGGATTCCCCGCGCCACGAAGGCTCACCCTATTCTCCGGAGCCTATCCCACGAAGGAATAGCTCTCTCACTTGTGGTAGACTTTGAGGTAGCCTCCAAACCTTCACAATCTTGCCCGGAGCAGATCCACAGCCCGGATGCTTCCGGACTCCTCTTGCCCACCTAGGGTTTCCAAGGAACCCTAGGAAGCAAGCTTCTTGATGAATACAAGGGGGAATAAGATTTGGCTTGGTAGAACGGTAGATCGGGTCCTCCTCTATCGTTTCCCCGGAGGGATTTGAGTTTGGGTGGAGGAGGAGGGAGATCTGAGGCTTTTGGTGTTTCTAACAATGGAGTATGAGAGAAGGAGCTCAAGAACAGCTTGTAGTGTAGTGCCTAACTGTCTAGAGGTAGGAGAAGTGCTATTTATAGTGTTCTTCGAAATATGGCCGTTGGCCACTTGCCACCTCAGCTTTTCCTCGACAAACCCGGTCAAACCGGACCAGGGACCGGACTGCCGGCAGAGGCCCGGACCGGGCTGGTGACCGGAGCTTCTTTTGTCGTCAGAGGCTTCTCCGGTTGGCGCCGGTTGGCGCCGGTTGCGACCGGACCGGGCCGTGCGCCGGACCCGCCGGTCTGTAGGCCGGCTGACCGGTCGGCAACCGGATTTGCTGTGTTCTTGTGTGGAGCCCGGTTGGCGACCGGTCGACGGTCGTGCGCGGATGCTCCGTTGGCGACCGGTGGACCGAGCTGTGCGCCGGCCGTGCGGCGATGCGCGTAGATGTACACGTCCGTTGGGAACCCCAAGAGGAAGGTATGATGCGCACGGCAAGTTTTCCCTCAAAGAAACCAAGGTTTAATCGGACCAGAGGAGCCAAGAAGCACGTTGAAGGTTGATGGTGACGAAATGTGATGCGGCGCAACAACAGGATTCCGGCGCCAACGTGGAACCTGCACAACAAAACCAAAGTACTTTGCCCCAACGAAAGGTGAGGTTGTCAATCTCACCGGCTTGCTGTAACAAAGGATTAACCGTATTGTGTGGAAGATGATTGTTTGCAAGAAAACAGTAAAACAAGTATTGCAGTAGATTGTATGCGATGTAAAGAATAGGACCGGGGTCCACAGTTCACTAGAGGTGTCTCTCCCATAAGATAAAAGCATGTTGGGTGAACAAATTACAGTCGGGCAATTGACAAATAGAAAAGGGCATAACAATGCATATACATGATATGATAAAGATAGTGAGATTTAATCAGGGCATTACGACAAAGTACATAGACCGCCATCCAACTGCATCTATGCCTAAAAAGTCCACCTTCAGGTTATCATCCGAACCCCATTCAGTATTAAGTTGCAAAGCAAGGACAATTGCATTAAGTATGGTGCGTAATGTAATCGACAACTACATCCTTAGACATAGAATCAATGTTTTATCCCTAGTGGCAACAGCACATCACAACCTTAGAACTTTCTGTCACTGTCCCAGGTGTCAATGAAGGCATGAACCCACTATCGAGCATAAATACTCCCTCTTGGAGTTAAGAGCAAAAACTTGGCCAGAGCCTCTACTAATAACGGAGAGCATGCAAGATCATAAACAACACATAAACAATAGATTGATAATCACAATAACATAGTATTCTCTATCCATCGGATCCCGACAAACACAACATATAGTATTACGATAGATGATCTTGATCATGTTAGGCAGCTCACAAGATCCAACAATGAAGCACAATTAGGAGAAGACGACCATCTAGCTACTGCTATGGACCCATAGTCCAGGGGTGAACTACTCACTCATCACTCCGGAGGCGACCATGGCGGTGTAGAGTCCTCCGGGAGATGAATCCCCTCTCCGGCAGGATGCCGGAGGCGATCTCCTGAATCCCGAGATGGGATTCGCGCGGCGCGTCTTTGGAAGTATCCCGTATCTCTCTCGGGGTTTCGCGATGGAGGCTATATAAGTAGGCGGGCAGGTCGGCACGAGGGCCCGTGATGGCGGCCGGCGGCCGGCCTCGCCGCACGTGTCATTCACCTCGTGGCCCCTTCCCCCCTCGGTCTTAGCTTCGTGCAAAAATAGGACCGTTGATTTCGTCCAATTCAGAATATTTCGTTACTAGGATTTCTGAAACCAAACAGCAGAAAACAGACTGGCTCTTCGGCATCTTGTTAATAGGTTAGATCCAGAAAATGCGTAAATACGACATATAATGTGCATAAAACATGTAGGTATCATCAATAAAGTAGCATGGAACATAAGAAATTATCGATACGTTGGAGACGTATCAGCATCCCCAAGCTTAGTTCTGCTCGTCCCGAGCAGGTAAAACGATAACAAAGATAATTTTTGAAGTGACATGCCATCATAATCTTGATCATACTATTTGTAAACATATGTAATGAATGCAGCGATCAAAACAATGGTAATGACATGAGTAAACAACTGAATCATAAAGCAAAGACTTTTCATGAATAGTACTTCAAGACAAGCATCAATAAGTCTTGCATAAGAGTTAACTCATAAAGCAATAAATCAAAGTAAAGGTGTTGAAGCAACACAAAGGAAGATTAAGTTTCAGCGGTTGCTTTCAACTTATAACATGTATATCTCATGGATATTGTCAACATAAAGTAATATAACAAGTGCAATATGCAAGTATGTAGGAATCAATGCACAGTTCACACAAGTGTTTGCTTCTTAAGGTGGAGGGAGATAGGTAAACTGACTCAACAATAAAAGTAAAAGAAAGGTCCTTCAAAGAGGAAAGCATCGATTGCTGTATTTGTGCTAGAGCTTTTATTTTGAAAACATGAAACAATTTTGTCAACGGTAGTAATAAAGCATATGAGTTATGTAAATTATATCTTACAAGTTGCAAGCCTCATGCATAGTATACTAATAGTGCCCGCACCTTGTCCTACTTAGCTTGGACTACCGGATCTTTGCAATGCCATGTTTCAACCAAGTGTCACAAAGGGGTACCTCCATGCCGCCTGTACAAAGGTCTAAGGAGAAAGCTCGCATTTTGGATTTCTCGCTTTTGATTATTCTCAACTTAGACATCCATACCGGGACAACATGGACAACAGATAATGGACTCCTCTTTAATGCATAAGCATGTAGCAACAATTATTATTCTCATATGAGATTGAGGATATATGTCCAAAACTGAAACTTCAACCATGATTCATGGCTTTAGTTAGCGGCCCAATGTTCTTCTCTAACAATTTGCATGCTCCAACCATTAAGGTGGTAGATCCTTCAGACAAGACGGACATGCATAGCAACTCACATGATATTCAACAAAGAATAGTTGATGGCGTTCCCCGAAGCATGGTTATCGCACAACAAGCAACTTAATAAGAGATAAAGTGCATAAGTACATATTCAATACTACGATAGTTTTTAAGGCTATTTTGTCCCATGAGCTATATATTGCAAAGGTAAATGATGGAATTTTAAAGGTAGCACTCAAGCAATTTACTTTGGAATGGCGGAGAAATACCATGTAGTAGGTAGGTATGGTGGACACAAATGGCATAGTGGTTGGCTCAAGGATTTTGGATGCATGACAAGTATTCCCTCTCGATACAAGGTTTAGGCTAGCAAGGTTATTTGAAGCAAACTCAAGGATGAACCGGTGCAGCAAAACTCACATAAAAGACATATTGTAAACATTATAAGACTCTACACCGTCTTCCTTGTTGTTCAAAACTCAATACTAGATATTATCTAGACCTTAGAGAGACCAAATATGCAAATCAAATTTTAGCCAGCTCTATGTATTTCTTCATTAATGGGTGCAAAGTATATGATGCAAGAGCTTAAACATGAGCACAACAATTGCCAAGTATCACATTATCCAAGACATTTTAGAATTACTACATGTAGCATTTTCCAATTCCAACCATATAACAATTTAACGAAGAAGTTTCAACCTTCGCCTTGAATATTATGAGTAAAGCCTAAGGACATATTTGTCCATATGCAACAGCGGAGCGTGTCTCTCTCCCACAAAGTGAATGCTAGGATCCATTTCATTCAAACAAAAACAAAAACAAAAACAAACCGACGCTCCAAGCAAAGAACACAAGATGTGACTGAATAAAAATATAGTTTCAGGGGAGGAACCTGATGATGTTGTCGATGAAGAAGGGGATGCCTTGGGCATCCCTAAGCTTAGACGCTTGAGTCTTCTTAAAATATGCAGGGTGAACCACGGGGCATCCCCAATCTTAGAGCTTTCACTCCTCTTGATCATAGTATATCATACTCCTCTCTTGACCCTTGAAAACTTCCTTCACACCAAACTTTAAGCAAACTCATTAGAGGGTTAGTGCACAATTAATAATTCACTCATTCAGAGGAGACACAAACATTCTTTTCACTAATGGATCAAAGAAATTCATCCAACATAGCAAAAGAGGCAATGTGAAATAAAAGGCAGAATCTGTCAAAAACAGAACAGTCCGTAAAGACGAATTTTAAAATGGCACCAGACTTGCTCAAATGGAAAAACTCAAAACTAATGAAAGTTGCGTACATATCTGAGGATCACGCTCGTAAATTGGCAGATTTTTTCGAATTTTCTACAGAGACTTGTGCCCAGATTCGTGACAGACAGCAATGCTGTTTCTGCGCAGCGATCCCAAATATAACATCAACTTTAACATAGAAACTTTACTTGGCACAAAAACATGATAAGGAGAGGTTGCTACAGTAGTAAACAACTTCCAAGACTCAAATATAAAACAAAGTACTGTAGTAAAAACATGGGTTGTCTCCCATAAGCGCTTTTCTTTAACGCCTTTCAGCTAGGCGCAGAAAGTGCAAATCAAGTAACATCGAGAGTAGAAAGCATCAACATCATAACTTGTTCTAATAATAGAAGCAAAAGGCAACTTCATTCTCTTTCTAGGGAAGTGTTCCATACCTTTCTTGAGAGGAAATTGATATTTAATATTACCTTCCTCATATCAATAACAGCACCAACGGTTCGAAGAAAAGGTCTTCCCAATACAATAGGACAAGATGCATTGCATTCGATATCCAAGACAACAAAATCAACGGGGACAAGGTTATTGTTAACCTTAATGTGCACATTATCAATCCTCCCCAAAGGTTTCTTTTAACATTATCGGCAAGATTAACATCCAAATAACAATTCTTCAATGGTGGCAAGTCAAGCATATCATAAATCTTTTTAGGCATAACAGAAATACTTGCACCAAGATCACATAAAGCATTACATTCAAAGTCATTGAATTTCATTTTAATGATGGGCTCCCAACCATCTTCTAACTTTCTAGGAATATAAGTTTCAAGTTTTAGTTTCTCTTCTCTAGCTTTTATGAGAGCATTTATAATATGTTTTGTAAAGGCTAAATTTATAGCACTAGCATTAGGACTTTTAGCAAGTTTTTGTAAGAACTTTATAACTTCAGAGATGTGACAATCATCAAAGTCTAAATCATTATGAGCTACAGCAATGGGATCATTGTTCCCAAGGTTGGAAAAAATTTCAGCAGTTTTATCACAAGCAGTTTCAGCAGTTTTAGCAATTTCAGGCAGTTTTGTACGCTTTGCACTAGGAGTAGAAACATTGCCAACACCAATTATCTTACCATTGATAGTAGGAGGTGCAGCAACATGTGAATAATTATCATTACTAATGGTGGTAATAGTCCAAACTTTAGCTACATTATTCTCTTTAGCTAGTTTTTCATTTTCTTCTCTATCCCACCTAGCACGCAATTCAGCCATTAATCTTATATTCTCATTAATTATAACTTGGATGGCATTTGCTGTAGTAGTAATCTTATTATCAATATCATTATTAGGCATAACTTTCAATTTTAATAGATTAACATCAGAGGCAAGTCTATCAACTCTAGAAGCAATAATATCAATTTTATCAAGCTTTTCCTCAACAGATTTGTTAAAAGCAGTTTGTGTACTAATAAATTCTTTAAGCATGGCTTCAAGACCAGGGGGTACACTCCTATTATTGTTGTAAGAATTCCCATAAGAATTACCATAACCATTACCATTAGCAGAAGGATATGGCCTATAGTTATTACCAGAGTTGTTCCTATAAGCATTGTTGTTGAAATTATTATTTTTAATGAAATTCACATCAACATTTTCTTCTTGAGCAACCAATGAAGCTAAAGGAACATTATTTGGATCTACATTAGATCTACCATTCACAAGCATAGACATAATCACATCAATCTTATCACTCAAGGAAGGGGTTTCTTCAACAGAATTTACCTTCTTACCTTGTGGAGCTCTTTCCGTGTGCCATTCAGAGTAATTTATCATCATATCATCAAGAAGTTTTGTAGCCGCCCCCAAAGTGATGGACATAAAGGTACCTCCAGCAGCTGAATCCAATAAATTCCGCGAAGAAAAATTTAGTCCTCCATAGAAGGTTTGGATGATCATCCAAGTAGTCAGTCCATGGGTTGGGCAATTCTTTACCAAAGTTTTCATTCTCTCCCATGCTTGAGCAACATGTTCAGTATCTAATTGCTTAAAATTCATTATGCTACTTCTCAAAGATATAATTTTAGCGGGAGGATAATATCTACCAATAAAAGCATCCTTACATTTAGTCCATGAATCAATACTATTCTTAGGCAAAGATAGCAACCAATCTTTAGCTCTTCCTCTTAATGAGAAAGGAAACACTTTCAGTTTAATAATATCACCATCTACATCCTTATACTTTTGCATTTCACAAAGTTCAACAAAATTATTGAGATGGGCAGCAGCATCATCAGAACTAACACCAGAAAATTGATCTCTCATAACCAGGTTCAGTAAAGCGGTTTAATTTCAAAGAATTCTGCTGTAGTAGCAGGTGGAGCAATAGGTGTGCATAGGAAATCATTATTATTTGCGTTTGTGAAGTCACACAACTTAGTATTTTCAGGGGTATTCATTTTAGCAACGGTAAATAAAACAAACTAGATAAAGCAAATGCAAGTAACTAATTTTTTTGTGTTTTTGATATAGAGAGCAAGACAGTAAATAAAGTAAAACTAGCAACTAATTTTTTTGTGTTTTGTTTAGGTGCAGCAAACAAAGTAGTAAATAAAATAAAGCAAGACAAAAACAAAGTAAAGAGATTGAGAAGTGGAGACTCCCCTTGCAGCGTGTCTTGATCTCCCCGGCACCGGCGCCAGAAAAAGTGCTTGATGCGCGTAGATGTACACGTCCGTTGGGAACCCCAAGAGGAAGGTATGATGCGCACAGTGGCAAGTTTTCCCTCGAAAGAAACCAAGGTTTAATCGGACCAGGAGCCAAGAAGCACGTTGAAGGTTGATGGTGGTGAAATGTGATGCGGCGCAACAACAGGATTCCGGCGCCAACGTGGAACCTGCACAACAAAACCAAAGTACTTTGCCCCAACGAAACAGTGAGGTTGTCAATCTCACCGGCTTGCTGTAACAAAGGATTAACCGTATTGTGTGGAAGATGATTGTTTGCAAGAAAACAGTAAAACAAGTATTGCAGTAGATTGTATGCGATGTAAAGAATAGGACCGGGGTCCACAGTTCACTAGAGGTGTCTCTCCCATAAGATAAAAGCATGTTGGGTGAACAAATTACAGTCGGGCAATTGACAAATAGAAAAGGGCATAACAATGCATATACATGATATGATAAATATAGTGAGATTTAATCGGGCATTACGACAAAGTACATAGACCGCCATCCAACTGCATCTATGCCTAAAAAGTCCACCTTCAGGTTATCATCCGAACCCCATTCAGTATTAAGTTGCAAAGCAACAGACAATTGCATTAAGTATGGTGCGTAATGTAATCGACAACTACATCCTTAGACATAGAATCAATGTTTTATCCCTAGTGGCAACAACACATCACAACCTTAGAACTTTCTGTCACTGTCCCAGGTGTCAATGAAGGCATGAACCCACTATCGAGCATAAATACTCCCTCTTGGAGTTAAGAGCAAAAACTTGGCCAGAACCTCTACTAATAACGGAGAGCATGCAAGATCATAAACAACACATAAACAATATATTGATAATCACCATAACATAGTATTCTCTATCCATCGGATCCCGACAAACACAACATATAGTATTACAGATAGATGATCTTGATCATGTTAGGCAGCTCACAAGATCCAACAATGAAGCACAATTAGGAGAATACGACCATCTAGCTACTGCTATGGACCCATAGTCCAGGGGTGAACTACTCACTCATCACTCCGAGGCGACCATGGCGGTGTAGAGTCCTCCGGGAGATGAATCCCCTCTCCGGCAGGGTGCCGGAGGCGATCTCCTGAATCCCCCGAGATGGGATCGCGGCGGCGGCGTCTCCGGAAGGTTTTCCGTATCGTGTCTCTCGACTGGGGTTTCGCGACGGAGGCTATAAGTAGGCGAAAGGGCAGGTCAAGAGGCGCACGAGGGCCCAGTGACAGGCCGCGCGGCCGGGCCTGGGCCGCACCGCCTGTCATCCGGCCACCTCGTGGCCCCACTTCGACTCCCCTTCGGTCTTCTGGAAGCTTCGTGCAAAAATAGGACCCGGGCGTTGATTTCGTCCAATTCCGAGAATATTTCGTTACTAGGATTTCTGAAACCAAAAACAGAAAACAGAACTGGCTCTTCGGCATCTTGTTAATAGGTTAGTTCCGGAAAATGCGTAAATACGACATATAATGTGCATAAAACATGTAGGTATCATCAATAAAGTAGCATGGAACATAAGAAATTATCGATACGTTGGAGACGTATCACCCGGTTGGACCGGGATTTCTGCTGTAGACCCCTTTTCGATTGTTGTTGAAGTGGGGGGTCTCCTTTAGCCTTCTTGTTCCTTTGATACACCATTTATGCCTCATTGCCTAAAACCTGAGATTATCCTTATAAACATATTAGGCCAAATACTCTAGCACGGTGTCATTGTTACCAAAATAATGGATAAGGGTAAAATACCCTTACAATCTCCCCCTTTTTGGTATACGATGACAAACCGAGCTAGAGTCACAAATAGATATTATGATAAGCTCTAAACCTTGATTCCATATAAGATATTACGACAGCTCCCCCATAATGTGTGCACTTGGAGAATTTGCGTTTGAATGCAAAGTGCACCATTTGTTGAACATGAGAAGCTCCCCCAATATCTTTAGGAAACAAGCATGGTATGGAGATGTGTATATCAAGATATATAAGCATAGCACACATAATCATCCTAACATAGAGTAGCACACATAACAGTCGTCCATACACATCCATACACGAATTATTGGAAGTAGCAAATGGTTCTTGAAAAACTCAAAGCAAATAAGCACAAGCCATATAAAATCCAAATAAAGCAACTCCCATGGCTTGTGATAATCAAAGAACCCCGTGGTTCCCTAGACTCTACTCTCTTCTCCCCCTTTGGCATCGGAACACCAAAAAGGCGAAGAAAAAGTAGAGATGCTATCGCACCCATCAATAGAACTCATGCCCGGTGGAGTAGGAGCCCTCGTCATCATCACGGGCAGCCGAATCACCTTCATCCTCATCACCATTACCATCACCATCATCAGCAGGAGGAGTAGGAGTACGAGCAGTCCTAGGAGGAAGGCCACCATGAGCATACATGGAGAAGTCAAAGTTCTGGATCATCTCATCGGTGATGGGAGGCATCTCCCACTGAGGTGCAACCACAGGCGCCAACTCGGGTCCAGGAGGAGTGATACGTCTCCAACGTATCGATAATTTCTTATGTTCCATGCTACTTTATTGATGATACCTACATGTTTTATGCACATTATATGTCATATTTATGCATTTTCTGGAACTAACCTATTAACAAGATGCCGAAGAGCCAGTTGATGTTTTCTGCTGTTTTTGGTTTCAGAAATCCTAGTAAAGAAATATTCTCGGAATTGGACGAAACTTTCGCCCAGGGTCCTATTTTTGCACGAAGCTTCCAGAAGACCGAAGACCTAACGAAGTGGGGCCACGAGGCAGCTAGGGGGGTGGCCGGCGCGGCCTTGGCCGCGCGGCCCTGCCCCTGGGCCCCTCGTGTGGCCCCCGCGTTGACCTTCCGCCTACTTAAAGCCTCCGTCGCGAAACCCGTACCGAGAGCCACGATACGGAAAACCTTACGAGACGCCGCCGCGAATCCCATCTCGGGGATTCGGAGATCGCCTCCGCACCCGCCGGAGAGGGGATTCATCTCCCGGAGGACTCTTCATCGCCATGATCGCCTCCGGAGTGATGAGTGAGTAGTTCACCCCTGGACCATGGGTCCATAGCAGTAGCTAGATGGTCGTCTTCTCCTTGTTGTGCTTCATTGTTAGATCTTGTGAGCTGCCTAACATGATCAAGATCATCTATATGTAATTCTATATGTTGTGTTTGTCGGGATCCGATGGATAGAGAGTACTATGATTATGGTGATTATTAATCTATTGTTCATGTGTTGTTTATGATCTTGCATGCTCTCCGTTATTAGTAGAGGCTCTGGCCAAGTTTTTACTCTTAACTCCAAGAGGGAGTAATTATGCTCGATAGTGGGTTCATGCCTTCATTGATACCTGGGACAGTGACAGAAAGTTCTAAGGTTGTGATGTGCTGTTGCCACTAGGGATAAAACATTGATGCTATGTCTAAGGATGTAGTTATTGATTACATTACGCACAATACTTAATGCAATTGTCTGTTGCTTTGCAACTTAATACTGGAGGGGGTTCGGACGATAACCTGAAGGTGGACTTTTTAGGCATAGATGCAGTTGGATGGCGGTCTATGTACTTTGTCGTAATGCCCAATTAAATCTCACTATATTTATCATGTCATGTATATGCATTGTTATGCCTTTCTCTATTTGTCAATTGCCCGACTGTAATTTGTTCACCCAACATGCTTTTATCTTATGGGAGAGACACCTCTAGTGAACTGTGGACCCCGGTCCTATTCTTTCCATAGCATACAATCTACTTGTTTTACTGTTTTCTTTGCAAACATCTTCCACTCGATACGTTTAATCCTTTGTTACAGCAAGCCGGTGAGATTGACAACCTCACTGTTTCGTTGGGGCAAAGTACTTTGGTTGTGTTGTGCAGGTTCCTAGTTGGCGCCGGAATCCCTGGTGTTGCGCCGCATCACATTTCGCGACCATCAACCTTCAACGTGCTTCTTGGCTCCCCTGGTTCGATTAAACCTTGGTTTCATACTGAGGGAAAACTTGCCACTGTGCGCATCATACCTTCCTCTTGGGGTTCCCAACGGACGTGTACATCTACGCGCATCAAGCGTGGCGCCGGGAGATCAAGACACGCTGCAAGGGGAGTCTCCACTTCTCAATCTCTTTACTTTGTTTTTGTCTTGCTTTATTTTATTTACTACTTTGTTTGCTGCACTAAATCAAAACACAAAAAAATTAGTTGCTAGTTTTACTTTATTTACTGTCTTGCTCTCTATATCAAAAACACAAAAAAATTAGTTACTTGCATTTACTTTATCTAGTTTGTTTTATTTACCGTTGCTAAAATGGCCAACCATGAAAATACTAAGTTGTGTGACTTCACAAATGCAAATAATAATGATTTCCTATGCACACCTATTGCTCCACCTGCTACTACAGCAGAATTCTTTGAAATTAAACCTGCTTTACTGAATTTGGTTATGAGAGAACAATTTTCTGGTGCTAGTTCTGATGATGCTGCTGCCCATCTCAATAATTTTGTTGAACTTTGTGAAATGCAAAAGTATAAAGATGTAGATGGTGATATTATTAAACTGAAAGTGTTTCCTTTCTCATTAAGAGGAAGAGCTAAAGATTGGTTGCTATCTTTGCCTAAGAATAGTATTGATTCATGGACTAAATGCAAGGATGCTTTTATTGGTAGATATTATCCTCCCGCTAAAATTATTTCTTTGAGAAGTAGCATAATGAATTTTAAACAATTAGATACTGAACATGTTGCTCAAGCTTGGGAGAGAATGAAAACTTTGGTAAAGAATTGCCCAACCCATGGACTGACTACTTGGATGATCATCCAAACCTTCTATGCAGGACTAAATTTTTCTTCGCGGAATTTATTGGATTCAGCTGCTGGAGGTACTTTTATGTCCATCACATTGGGGGCGGCTACAAAACTTCTTGATGATATGATGATAAATTACTCTGAATGGCACACGGAAAGAGCTCCACAAGGTAAGAAGGTAAATTCTGTTGAAGAAACCTCTTCCTTGAGTGATAAGATTGATGTGATTATGTCTATGCTTGTGAATGGTAGATCTAATGTTGATCCAAATAATGTTCCTTTAGCTTCATTGGTTGCTCAAGAAGAAAATGTTGATGTGAATTTCATTAAAAATAATAATTTCAACAACAATGCTTATAGGAACAACTCTGGTAATAACTATAGGCCATATCCTTCTGCTAATGGTAATGGTTATGGTAATTCTTATGGGAATTCTTACAACAATAATAGAAGTGTACCCTCTGGTCTTGAAGCCATGCTTAAAGAATTTATTAGTACACAAACTGCTTTTAACAAATCTGTTGAGGAAAAGCTTGATAAAATTGATACTATCGCTTCTAGAGTTGATAGGCTTGCCTCTGATGTTAATCTTTTAAAGTTGAAAGTTATGCCTAATAATGATCTTGATAATAAGATTACTACTACAGCAAATGCCATCCAAGTTAGAATTAATGAGAATATAAGATTAATGGCTGAGTTGCGTGCTAGGTGGGATAGAGAAGAAAATGAAAAACTAGCTAAAGAGAATAATGTAGCTAAAGTTTGGACTATTACCACCACTAGTAATGCTAATTCTTCACATGTTGCTGCACCTCCTACTATCAATGGTAAAATAATTGGTGTTGGCAATGTTTCTACTCCTAGTGCAAAGCGTACAAAACTGCCTGAAATTGCTAAAACTGCTGAAACTGCTTGTGATAAAACTGCTGAAATTTTTTCCAACCTTGGGAATAATGATCCCATTGCTGTGGCTCATAATGATTTAGATTTTGATGATTGCCACATCTCTGAAGTTATAAAGTTCTTACAAAAACTTGCTAAAAGTCCTAATGCTAGTGCTATAAATTTAGCCTTTACAAAACATATTACAAATGCTCTCATAAAAGCTAGAGAAGAGAAACTAAAACTTGAAACTTCTATTCCTAGAAAGTTAGAAGATGGTTGGGAGCCCATCATTAAAATGAAATTCAATGACTTTGAATGTAATGCCTTATGTGATCTTGGTGCAAGTATTTCTGTTATGCCTAAAAAGATTTATGATATGCTTGACTTGCCACCATTAAAGAATTGTTATTTGGATGTTAATCTCGCCGATAATGTTAAAAAGAAACCTTTGGGGAGGATTGATAATGTGCATATTACGGTTAACAATAACCTTGTCCCCGTTGATTTTGTTGTCTTGGATATCGAATGCAATGCATCTTGTCCAATTGTGTTGGGAAGACCTTTTCTTCGAACTGTTGGTGCTGTTATTGATATGAGGGAAGGTAATATTAAATATCAATTTCCTCTCAAGAAAGGTATGGAACACTTCCCTAGAAAGAGAATGAAGTTGCCTTTTGATTCTATTATTAGAACAAGCTATGATGTTGATGCTTCTACTCTCGATGTTACTTGATTTGCACTTTCTGCGCCTAGCTGAAAGGCGTTAAAGAAAAGCGCTTATGGGAGACAACCCATGTTTTTATCTACAGCAATTTTTTGTTTTATTGAGTCTTGGAAGTTGTTTACTACTGTAGCAACCTCTCCTTATCATGTTTTTGTGCCAAGTAAAGTTTCTATGTCAAAGTTGATGTTATATTTGGGATCGCTGCACAGAAACAGCATTGCTGTCTGTCACGAATCTGGGCATAATTCTCTGTAGAAAATTCGAAAAAATCTGCCAATTTACGAGCGTGATCCTCAGATATGTACGCAACTTTCATTAGTTTTGAGTTTTTCCATTTGAGCAAGTCTGGTGCCATTTATAAATTCGTCTTTACGGACTGTTCTGTTTTTGACAGATTCTGCCTTTTATTTCGCATTGCCTCTTTTGCTATGTTGGATTTATTTCTTTGATCCATTAATGACCAGTAGCATTATGCAATGTCCAGAAGTGAAAAGAATGATTGTGTCACCTCTGAATGTGTGAATTATTAATGATGCACTAACCCTCTAATGAGTTTGCTTGAAGTTTGGTGTGAAGGAAGTTTTCAAGGGTCAAGAGAGGAGAATGATATACTAAGATCAAGAGGAGTGAAAGCTCTAAGCTTGGGGATGCCCCGTGGTTCATCCCTGCATATTTTAAGAAGACTCAAGCATCTAAGCTTGGGGATGCCCAAGGCATCCCCTTCTTCATCGACAACATCATCAGGTTCCTCCCCTGAAACTATATTTTTATTCAGTCACATCTGGTGTTCTTTACTTGGAGCGTCGGTTTGTTTTCGTTTTTGTTTTTGTTTGAATAAGATGGATCCTAGCATTCACTTTGTGGGAGAGAGACACGCTCCGCTGTTGCATATGGACACATGTGTCCTTAGGCTTTACTCATAATGTTCAAGGCGAAGTTTCTTCTTCGTTAATTTGTTATATGGTTGGAATTGGAAAATGCTACATGTAGTAATTCTAAAATGTCTTGGATAATGTGATACTTGGCAATTGTTGTGCTCATGTTTAAGCTCTTGCATCATATGCTTTGCACCCATTAATGAAGAAATACATAGAGCTTGCTAAAATTTGATTTGCATATTTGGTTTCTCTAAGGTCTAGATAATATCTAGTATTGAGTTTTGAACAACAAGGAAGACAGTGTAGAGTCTTATAATGTTTACAATATGTCTTTTATGTGAGTCTTGCTGCACTTGTTCATCCTTGAGTTTGCTTCAAATAACCTTGCTAGCCTAAACCTTGTATCGAGAGGGAATACTTCTCATGCATCCAAAATCCTTGAGCCAACCATTATGCCATTTGTGTCCACCATACCTACCTACTACATGGTATTTACCCGCCATTCCAAAGTAAATTGCTTGAGTGCTACCTTTAAAATTCCATCATTCACCTTTGCAATATATAGCTCATGGGACAAAATAGCCTTAAAAACTATCGTAGTATTGAATATGTACTTATGCACTTTGTATTTTATTAAGTTGCTTGTTGTGCGATAACCATGTTTCTGGGGAACGCCATCAACTATTGTTGAATATCATGTGAGTTGCTATGCATGTCCGTCTTGTCTGAAGGTCTATCATTTTAGTGGTTGGAGCATGCAAAATTGTTAGAGAAGAACATTGGGCCGCTAACTAAAGCCATGAATCATGGTGGAAGTTTCAGTTTTGGGCATATATCCTCAATCTCATATGAGAATAATAACTTTGCTACATGCTTATGCATTAAAGAGGAGTCCATTATCTGTTGTCCATGTTGTCCCGGTATGGATGTCTAAGTTGAGAATAATCAAAAGCGAGAAATCCGAAATGCGAGCATTCTCCTTGGACCTTTGTACAGGCGGCATGGAGGTACCCCTTTGTGACACTTGGTTGAAACATGGCATGCAAAGATCCGGTAGTCCAAGTTAAGTAGGACGAGGTGCGGGCACTATTAGTATACTATGCGTGAGGCTTGCAACTTGTAAGATATAATTTTCATAACTCATATGCTTTATTACTACCGTTGACAAAATTGTTTCATGTTTTCAAAATAAAAGCTCTAGCACAAATACAGCAATCGATGCTTTCCTCTTTGAAGGACCATTCTTTTACTTTTATTGTTGAGTCAGTTTACCTATCTCCTTCCACCTTAAGAAGCAAACACTTGTGTGAACTGTGCATTGATTCCTACATACTTGCATATTGCACTTGTTATATTACTTTATGTTGACAATATCCATGAGATATACATGTTACAAGTTGAAAGCAACCGCTGAAACTTAATCTTCTTATGTGTTGCTTCAACACCTTTACTTTGATTTATTGCTTTATGAGTTAACTCTTATGCAAGACTTATTGATGCTTGTCTTGAAGTACTATTCATGAAAAGTCTTTGCTATATGATTCAGTTGTTTACTCATGTCATTACCTTTGCTTTGATCGCTGCATTCATTACATATGTTTACAAATAGTATGATCAAGATTATGATGGCATGTCACTTGAAATTATCTTTGTTATCGTTTTACCTGCTCGGGACGAGCACTAAACTTGGGGATGCTGATACGTCTCCAACGTATCGATAATTTCTTATGTTCCATGCTACTTTATTGATGATACCTACATGTTTTATGCACATTATATGTCATATTTATGCATTTTGGAACTAACCTATTAACAAGATGCGAAGAGCCGATTCTTTTTCTGCTGTTTTTGGTTTCAGAAATCCTAGTAAAGAAATATTCTCGGAATTGGACGAAACTTTCGCCCAGGGTCCTATTTTTGCACGAAGCTTCCGAAGACCGAAGACCTAACGAAGTGGGGCCACGAGGCAGCTAGGGGGTGCCGGCGCGGCCCGGCCCTTGGCGCGCGGCCACCCCTGGGCCTCGTGTGGCCCCCGCGTTGACCCGCCTACTTAAAGCCTCCGTCGCGAAACCCCCGTACCGAGAGCCACGATACGGAAAACCTTGGAGACGCCGCCGCGAATCCCATCTCGGGGGATTCGGAGATCGCCTCCGCCCTGCGGGAGGGGATTCATCTCCCGGAGGACTCTTCATCGCCATGATCGCCTCCGGAGTGATGAGTGAGTAGTTCACCCCTGGACCATGGGTCCATAGCAGTAGCTAGATGGTCGTCTTCTCCTTGTTGTGCTTCATTGTTAGATCTTGTGAGCTGCCTAACATGATCAAGATCATCTATATGTAATTCTATATGTTGTGTTTGTCGGGATCCGATGGATAGAGAGTACTATGATTATGGTGATTATCAATCTATTGTTCATGTGTTGTTTATGATCTTGCATGCTCTCCGTTATTAGTAGAGGCTCTGGCCAAGTTTTTACTCTTAACTCCAAGAGGGAGTAATTATGCTCGATAGTGGGTTCATGCCTTCATTGATACCTGGGACAGTGACAGAAAGTTCTAAGGTTGTGATGTGCTGTTGCCACTAGGGATAAAACATTGATGCTATGTCTAAGGATGTAGTTATTGATTACATTACGCACAATACTTAATGCAATTGTCTGTTGCTTTGCAACTTAATACTGGAGGGGGTTCGGACGATAACCTGAAGGTGGACTTTTAGGCATAGATGCAGTTGGATGGCGGTCTATGTACTTTGTCGTAATGCCCAATTAAATCTCACTATATTTATCATGTCATGTATATGCATTGTTATGCCTTTCTCTATTTGTCAATTGCCCGACTGTAATTTGTTCACCCAACATGCTTTTATCTTATGGGAGAGACACCTCTAGTGAACTGTGGACCCCGGTCCTATTCTTTCCATAGCATACAATCTACTTGTTTTACTGTTTTCTTTGCAAACATCTTCCACTCGATACGTTTAATCCTTTGTTACAGCAAGCCGGTGAGATTGACAACCTCACTGTTTCGTTGGGGCAAAGTACTTTGGTTGTGTTGTGCAGGTTCCTAGTTGGCGCCGGAATCCCTGGTGTTGCGCCGCATCACATTTCGCGACCATCAACCTTCAACGTGCTTCTTGGCTCCTACTGGTTCGATTAAACCTTGGTTTCATACGGAAAACTTGCCACTGTGCGCATCATACCTTCCTCTTGGGGTTCCCAACGGACGTGTACATCTACGCGCATCAAGGAGGAACAGGGACATTCCTAGTAGCCATAAACTCGTTCTGTCGCCTCCTGGTCTCCTGGTTCAAAGCAAGACTCTGATGTGCAACATCATTAGTGTTCTTGCACATTTGCCACATGCTAGAGAAGAAGCGAGCGGCACCATGCTTGGGGCGCCGAGAGTAGCTGGAGCTAGCATCATGATCATGGCGTTCCTTGGAACGGCGCTCAGTAGTGGGCATCATGGAGGGAACATCCGGACGAGTGGCCTCCTGAGTGGGAATCTTGAAGGCGTCCATGATGACTTTTTCACCAAGAGTGTTGAGAGGAGCGGGAACAATGTAGTTGATGAGCCGCTGAACATACTGAGCATAGTTGGGAGTCATGCGGTCCATAACTGCACGCTTCACAGTAAATAAGATCGCAGCCATCAATCTTCCTCACCCTGTCAGGATGACAATAGTACATCAGATTGAGATGATAGTTCCGGACTTCACTGGTGTCGCCAGACTTGCTGATGAGGTTCTCTCGGAACATCTTGGCAAGGACAAGGTATGAGTAGTACATCCCAGAGATAGTGGGAGGTCCAGGTATAGGGTTTGCAGGATAGCAGAAAGAGATGTCACCCTTAGTAAGCTTGGACCGTGAATGAATCTTGTATCCTGGAGCACGGTCACCACCACAACCCATAGCTGCACGGAACTGAGAGTAGGTGCATGAGTACTTTCTCTTGCCAGTCATCCAGGTGATGGTGCGGTCCTCATCATCATGGAAGAAAACGGTGCAGTGGAACTGACGGACAAGGAGGGGACAAAAGGTAGGATCCTCTTGTTGATCATCGGGCTTGAGGCACACGAGGTCATATAGTCCCATACCCTTCAAGGTTTCAACCACAAAGCGGTACTTTGTGGCCTCATGCAAGGCAAGCTCGACAGGGTTGATGGCCTTGGGTGATACAATATCACCATTCTTCATAAACTCATGAGAATCATAGTAACCATCCCATAGGACTGCTTGAGTCTTGGTCCAGAAGAACTTGTCCCCTTGAGTGTAAGTCCGTTGCTCAAAGCGATACGGATTCACCGTTCTCAATTCCTGCCACTCAAGACGGTTTACATTCCCAACATTGAAAGTTGGCACTACTTCATCATCCTCTTGGGCGGCATGCTTATCCTTTCTCTTGCCACTAACAGACTTGGTTCTACCCCCAGCTGAGCTGCCAATGTCAGTCCCCTGATGAGTTTGAGGGGGTATGATGTCTACGGGAGCTTCTATTCTTGTAGACAGTGTTGGGCCTCCAAGAGCAGAGGTTTGTAGGTAAGTTTCCCTTAAGTGGATTACCCAAGGTTTATCGAACTCAGGGAGGAAGAGGTCAAAGATATCCCTCTCATGCAACCCTGCAATCACAAAGCAAGAAGTCTCTTGTGTCCCCAACACACCAAATACACTTGTCAGGTGTATAGGTGCACTAGTTCGGCGAAGAGATAGTGAAATACAAGTAATATGGATGTATATGAGTGGTAATAGCAATCTGAATAAAATATGGCAGCGAGTAAACATGCAACAGAACAGTAAGTAAACGGTGTTTTCAGTATTGGAAACAAGGCCTAGGGATCATACTTTCACTAGTGGACACTCTCAACATTGATCGCATAATAAATACTTCTTCTCAAATGTGCTACATACACTCTTGTTTGATAATGAACATCATTGCGTAGGATTACACGAACCCTCAATGCCGGAGTTAACAAGCTCCACAATTCCATGTTCATATTTAAGTAACCTTAGAGCATAATAGATCATTGCAAAATAAACCAAGAACTAACATAGTGCACACTATGAAGGAGGAATAGATCACATCAATACTATCATAATGATAATTAACTCCACAATCTACAAGAGATCGTGATCATAGCCTACGACAAGAACCACAGGGTGCACACACTAATCACCTTTACACCAAGTAGGAGGAATAGAACTACTTTAATAACATCACATGAGTAGCACACAACTAGTAGCGATACAAAGCTCATCATATGGATCTCAATCATGTAAGGCAGCTCATGAGATCATTGTATTGGAGTACAGAGAGAGAGATTAACCACATAGCTACGGTAGAGCCCTCAGCCCAGGGGAGAACTACTCCCTCCTCATTATGGGAACAGCGATGGCGGTGAAGATGGCGGTGGAGACGGCTTCCGGGGGCAATTCCGTCCCGGCGGCGTGCCGGAACAGAGACTTCTGTCCCCCGAATCTTGATTTCGCGATGGCGGCGGCTCGGAAGGTTTTCTCCGTATCGTGGGTCTCCGTATCGCGTTTTAGGTCGGGGACCTTTAAATAGGCGAAGAGGCGGAGTCGGAGGGCGAAGGGCGCGACACCATAGGGTGGCGCGGGCCCGGCCCGGCCGCGCCACCCTATCATCTGGGCCCACAGGCCCCTCGCGGCTCTGGGTGTTCTGGATGCTTGGGCAAAATAGGAACCGGGCGTTGATTTCGTCCAATTCGAGAATATTTCGTTACTAGGATTTCTGAAACCAAAAACAGCAGGAACTGGCACTTGGCATCTTGTTAATAGGTTAGTTCCAAAACGCATAAATATGACATATAATGTGTATAAAACATGTAGGTATCATCAATAAAGTAGCATGGAACATAAGAAATTATCGATACGTTGGAGACGTATCAGCATCCCCAATTAGTTCTGCTCGTCCCGAGCAGGTAAAACGATAACAAAGATAATTTCTTAAGTGACATGCCATCATAACCTTGATCATACTATTGTAAGCATATGAGATAAATGCAGCAATTCGAAGCAATGATGAAGATAATGAGTAAACAAATGAATCATATAACAAAGACTTTTCATGAATAATACTTTCAAGACAAGCATCAATAAGTCTTGCATAAGAGTTAACTCATAAGCAATAAACTCTTAGTAGAAAGCTTTGAAACAACACAAAGGAAGATATAAGTTTCAGCGGTTGCTTTCAACTTTAACATGTATATCTCATGGATAATTGTCAACACAAAGTAATATAACAAGTGCAATAGGTAAACATGTAAGAATCAATGCACACAGTTCACACAAGTGTTTGCTTCTAAGATAGAAAGAATAGGTAAACTGACTCAACAATAAAGTAAAAGAATGGTCCTTCAAAGAAGAAAGCATCGATTGCTATATTTGTGCTAGAGCTTTGATTTTGAAAACATATAGAGAGCATAAAAGTAAAGTTTTGAGAGGTGTTTGTTGTTGTCAACGAATGGTAGCGGGTACTCTAACCCCCTTGCCAGGCAAACCTTCAAAGAGCGGCTCCCATTTTATTTATTTTTGGGTGGCACTCCTTCCAACCTTTCCTTCACAAACCATGGCTAACCGAATCCTCGGGTGCCTGCCAACAAGAAGGAGTGCCTTTTTATTTTAGTTTTATTATGATGACACTCCTCCCCACCTTTGCTTTCTCAAGCCATGGCTAACCGAATCCTTCGGGTGCCGTCCAACAATCACATACCATGGAGGAGTGTCTATTTTTGTTAATTAATTTGGGACTGGGAATCCCATTGCCAGCTCTTTTTGCAAAATTATTGGATAAGCGGATGAAGCCACTAGTCCATTGGTGAAAGTTGCCCAACAAGATTGAAAGATAAACACCACATACTTCCTCATGAGCTATAAAACATTGACACAAATAAGAGGTAATAACTTTTGAATTGTTTAAAGGTAGCACTCAAGCAATTTACTTTGGAATGGCGGAGAAATACCATGTAGTAGGTAGGTATGGTGGACACAAATGGCATGAATATTGGCTCAAGTATTTGGATGCATGAGAAGTATTCCCTCTCGATACAGGGTTTAGGCTAGCAAGGTTATTTGAAGCAAACTCAAGTATGAAATGGTGCAGCAAGACTCACATATAAACATATTGTAAGCATTATAAGACTTTACATCGTCTCCTTGTTGTTCAAACACCTCAACCAGAAAATATCTAGACTTAGAGAGACCAATCATGCAAACCAAATTTTAACAAGCTCTATGTAATTATTCATTAATGGGTACAAGGTACATGATGCAAGAGCTTAAACAAGATCTATATGAGCACAACAATTGCCAAGTATCACATTATTCAAGACATTACACCAATTACTACATGTAGCATTTTTCCAATTCCAACCATATAACAATTTAACGAAGAAGAAACTTCGCCATGAATATTATGAGCTAAGAACACATGTGTTCATACGAACCAGCGGAGCGTGTCTCTCTCCCACACAAGGATGAACTTGTTCAGAGAACTAAGATAACAAACCAAAAACAAAAATAAAAGCACACAGACGCTCCAAGTAAAATACATAGGATGTGACGGAATAAAAATATAGTTTCACTAGAAGAAACCTGATAATGTTGTCGATGAAGAAGGGGATGCCTTGGGCATCCCCAAGCTTAGATGCTTGAGTCTTCTTGAAATATGCAGGGATGAACCACCGGGGCATCCCCAAGCTTAGACCTTTCACTCTTCTCGATCACATTATATCACCCTCTTCTATTGACCCTTGAAAACTTCCTTCACACCAAACTTCAAGCAAACTCATTAGAGGGTTAGTGCATAATCAAAAATTCACATGTTCAGAGGTGACACAAACATTCTTTTCACTTCTGGACATTGCATAATGCTACTGGACATTAATGGATCAAAGAAATGAATCCAACATAGCAAAAGAGGCAATGCGAAATAAAAGGCAGAATCTGTCAAAAACAGAACAGTCCGTAAAGACGAATTTAAAGCTGGCACAAGACTTGCTCAAATGGAAAAACTCAAAACTAATGAAAGTTGCGTACATATCTGAGGATCACGCTCGTAAATTGGCAGATTTTTTCGAATTTTCTACAGAGAACTGTGCCCAGATTCGTGACAGACAGCAATGCTGTTTCTGCGCAGCGATCCCAAATATAACATCAACTTTGACATAGAAACTTTACTTGGCACAAAAACATGATAAGGAGAGGTTGCTACAGTAGTAAACAACTTCCAAGACACAAATATAAAACAAAGTACTGTAGCAAAATAACACATGGGTTATCTCCCAAGAAGTTCTTTCTTTATAGCCATTAAGATGGGCTCAGCAATTTTGGTGATGCACCCGCAAGAAATAGTTTTTGAAGCAAAAGAGAGCTTCAAGAGGCAATTCAAAACACATTTGAGCCTAACATGCTTCCTATGCAAAAGAATATTATACACAAATGAATTCATGAAGAGCAAAGTGACAAGCATAAGAGGATAAAACACGAGTAACTTAAAGATTCTCAACATAAAGAGGGGAAACTTAATATTATTAAGATGCATATAAACATATTTCCCTCTCTCATAATAACTTTCAGTAGCATCATTGATAAAATCCACAATATACCCGTCACTTAAAACATTCTTATCATGGTTCATATACATAGAAGTATCATTAATTTTGGCATAAGAAGAGTTATTCTCATTAATAGTAATTGGAGCAAGATTATTATCAAGAATTTGAACATGGTAAACAAGTTGCATATTAAAAGAATTGTTTTTGGCAAGCCCATCATAACTATGACAAGTTTCATAAGGATAATTGTAGCATGTGTCATATACATCTCTATAGCAATTATCTAAACCTGAATATGTAATATCATCATTTTCACTAAAAGTAGAAGTCTCAAATATAGGATCTTCAAGCACAGCATCCCCAAGCTTAGGGCTTTCAATATCATCGTTTAAGGGGACATGAATAATGCTATCATCATTACTTTCATAATCAGTACCAAAGAGATTTCCAATATCAAAGGTAGTGTGCTCATTCAAATCATGATCGCTAATGTATGTAAAGGGCATAGGAAGATCATCGTATTCAGATTCATTATCACAATAATCATTAGGAGCAACATACTTACGGTTACCTAGCGTTATCTCATTCACGCGGGGATACGCCGTTACCTCTTTCTTTTTATTCTCCTTCTTCTTCTTCTTCTTCTTCTTCTTTCCTTCTTCTTCTTCTTCTTCTTCTTCTTCTTCTTCTCTTCCTTCTCCTCATTCCCTTCTTTAGGAGGAAGAGGCTTGAAGGGTGGCTTGTCCGCATAACCTGATTTACTTTTAGAAACAATAGAAGAAACTTGGGAGGATCCCTCCTTTTCATTAATTAGTTGAAAACACACAGCGGTCCTATCATATTTTGGCAAGGTGTCGTCTTCTAAAATATTTTGTATGTAAGTATTTGTATGGCTATTATTAATGCAGTAAGAAAGACAACCATGCAGGACATCATCAATATCAAGATCGTTAATATTTAACAAAGAAATTTTTCTTGATAACTCTTCACACTTCAAAAATAAGGTAAGTTCATCATGCTGATTAGGAATAATTTCATCATCACAATACAAATTTGCAGCACTCATGGGGTTTGAATTATCATTGGAGGAACATTGAAAATTAAAATGACCAACTCTATGGCAAAGTTCACAAATAAAAGGATAGAGGGCACACACTTTTTCTCCAAGATCATCTAGAGCTCTAGACCACTTTCTAGTTTTTTCATTTCTGTGATGGATACAATATTCATCTTCTATTTGATTAATTCCACAAGGTCTATGTATTCCACAAAAATTAACATGCTTATAGGAAATAGCATTCTTAGGAGTTTGAGCACGCTTATTGCAATTATTAACAACAATTTCATTCTTCATGCAAGCGTCTTTAAAAGGTTCATGATACTTATCAAAATTCTTTTTAGGCAATTCTAAATGAGAAGCAAAGGCTTTATAAAGATTTGCAGCAACTTGAGAGTCAAGACCATAAGTAGCACTCATATTTCGAAATTTACCACTATCCATGAAAGTTTCAATGCATTCATAATCATAATTTATACCTGACTCTTTACCTTTGTCGTTCTCCCAATCTTCAGCGTTCTCCTTAATCCGATCAAGAAGGTCCCTTTTAAACTCTTCTTTATTGCTCGTGAATGATCCAGAACAAGTAGTATCCAGCAAGGTCTTATCTTGAAAAGAAAGTCTTGCATAGAAATTATCAATGATGATATTACCTGGAAGCTCATGATTGGGGCATTTGAGCATTAAAGTCTTCAATCTCTCCCATGCTTGGGCAATACTCTCTCCATCATGAGGCCAAAAATTATATATATGGTTTCGATCTTTGTGAATTTCACTTGGAGGATAGAACTTGGAATAAAATAGAGGCACAATATCCTTCCAATCAAGAGAGTGCCCGTCCTTCAATAGTTTATACCAATGCGCCGCTTCACCAGATAGCGATATAGAGAATAGTTTCTTCTTCACTTCATCCATAGAGATACCTGCACACTTGAATAACCCGCATAATTCATGCAAAAACAGTAAATGATCTCCAGGATGGACAGTTCCATCCCCTTCATAGCGGTTATCCATAACACGTTCAATAATTTTCATAGGTATTTTGTACGGAATACTTTCAGCAGGTGGATTTAAAATATCAGAAGCATCATTAAAGTTATCGCATATGGGAGATAAAGCATTATCAGAACAAAATATTTCTTCCAAAGCGGAGGAGCTGAAAAGATTATTTTTATGTAAACCAGCTTCCCCAAGCTTAGACTTCTTCATAGCATTAGTAGTAATTGCATTCATACTAATAACATTGCTACTATCATGTAAATAAGGTTCCATAGGTTTTTTAATTTTCGCATCAAACCATCCATGTCTTAAATCAGGAAATAGAATAAGAAGCTCACTAATTTTTTTGTTGTTTTCCATTATGCCTATCTAGTGAAAAATAAAAACAAGAAACAAAAAGATGCAATTGCAGAGTCTAAAGGAAATAGCTTCGAGCACACACACAATGGCGCCAGAAAAGTACTGTTACCTGGAGTGTGAGTACCTTTTACCTTTCCTCCCCGGCAACGGCGCCAGAAAAGTGCTTGATGTCTACGGGAGCTTCTATTCTTGTAGACAGTGTTGGGCCTCCAAGAGCAGAGGTTTGTAGAACAGCAGCAAGTTTCCCTTAAGTGGATTACCCAAGGTTTATCGAACTCAGGGAGGAAGAGGTCAAAGATATCCCTCTCATGCAACCCTGTAATCACAAAGCAAGAAGTCTCTTGTGTCCCCAACACACCAAATACACTTGTCAGGTGTATAGGTGCACTAGTTCGGCGAAGAGATAGTGAAATACAAGTAATATGGATGTATATGAGTGGTAATAGCAATCTGAATAAAATATGGCAGCGAGTAAACATGCAATGAACAGTAAGTAAACGGTGTTTCAGTATTGGAAACAAGGCCTAGGGATCATACTTTCACTAGTGGACACTCTCAACATTGATCGCATAATAAATACTTCTTCTCAAATGTGCTACATACACTCTTGTTTGATAATGAACATCATTGCGTAGGATTACACGAACCCTCAATGCCGGAGTTAACAAGCTCCACAATTCCATGTTCATATTTAAGTAACCTTAGAGCATAATAGATCATTGCAAAATAAACCAAGAACTAACATAGTGCACACTATGAAGGAGGAATAGATCACATCAATACTATCATAATGATAATTAACTCCACAATCTACAAGAGATCGTGATCATAGCCTACGACAAGAACCACAGGGTGCACACACTAATCACCTTTACACCAAGTAGGAGGAATAGAACTACTTTAATAACATCACATGAGTAGCACACAACTAGTAGCGATACAAAGCTCATCATATGGATCTCAATCATGTAAGGCAGCTCATGAGATCATTGTATTGGAGTACAGAGAGAGATTAACCACATAGCTACGGTAGAGCCCTCAGCCCCGGGAGAACTACTCCCTCCTCATTATGGGAACACGATGGCGGTGAAGATGGCGGTGGAGACGGGGGCAATTCCCCGTCCGGCGGCGTGCCGGAACTTCTGTCCCCCGAATCTTGATTTCGCGATGGCGGCGGCTGGAAGGTTTTCTCCGTATCGTGGGTCTCCGTATCGCGTTTTAGGTCAGGGACCTTTAAATAGGCGGAGTCGGAGGGGCGAAGGGGCGACGACACCATAGGGTGGCGCGGGCCCAGCCCGGCCGCGCCCTATCATCTGGGGCCAGGGGCCCCTCTCTCGGGTGTTCTGGATGCTTCCGGGCAAAATAGGAACCGGGCGTTGATTTCGTCCAATTCCGAGAATATTTCGTTACTAGGATTTCTGAAACCAAAAACAGAACTGGCACTTCGGCATCTTGTTAATAGGTTAGTTCCAAAACGCATAAATATGACATATAATGTGTATAAAACATGTAGGTATCATCAATAAAGTAGCATGGAACATAAGAAATTATCGATACGTTGGAGACGTATCAGGGTACGCGACTACTTGAACGGCGGGGAGGATCAGCAGTCCTTCCTCTCTTGGCAACATTGCCACGGCCCTCACCACTCCAACTACCTGTGAATGAGAAAGGAGAGCAAGAATAGCAGTGGGGTAAGTGTACATGTCATCAATAAGAGGGAATCCAAAAAGCATAGCATATATCCAAGTGTATTGATGAGATTGTGCGCTGGGCAACCGGCGCAGGCCGGTCAACCGGACAGCACCGGACGAGCCGGTTGGCTACCGGTTTGGCCACGCCGGGCCGGCCGCGGCCGGTCGACCGGGCTGGTGACCGGGTCTGTCGATTTGTGAAGTTTTGCCCAGATTTTCTACCACAAATTCATGCAAAAACTCATAAACTTGAATATAGACTATAGCAATAGAGTGGAGTAAGTGCATTGTGTTGTGAGACACTCTAAAGGCAAGAGGACTTACAAATCCTAACCCTAACCCTAAAGTTTCCCAAAAAATTTCCAAAATTTGCAATGTGGGAGGGGGACTAGGGGATAGGGAGGAAAATAGATCACATTACCCGAAGACATGGTCCTCCTTGATCAAGAGATCAAGAAGAACACGAGGTAGGTCTTTAAACCCAAGAACTCCAAGATTTCCCAAAATAGCTTGAGAGGGACCAAATCCTTTGGTGGAGTTGCTCCAAGGGGCCCGATCTATGGTTTGGTGGAGTTTGAGGGAGTGCTTGTGGTGGGAAGACCCTAGAGCATGTGGGAGGTGATGGGGGCGGCGGCCATGGAGGTGTGGAGGTTTGGGGTTAATGAGGAAGAAGGCCCCAAGGGGTATCCTCCTCCACTCATAACAGGCCGTGCGCCCGGTCGGAAATCCGGTCGACCGGACCTGGCGCCGGCTGGTCCGGCGCAGAGGCCGGTCCAACCGGACCAGAGACCGGCCACCCAGTTTTATCTCTTTTCGCCTCGTTTTGCCCCTATGCTTTGTGTAAATGTGTGTGAATGCTCAGATGATGACATGTACATATAGATAGATAGATGATGATGAGATGAGCATAGACATGGGGTTGGAAACACAAGATTCTCTAGGCATACCCGTTGGAGAGAAAATCCAAACAAGATGTAAATAGCAACAATGGGTATGAGTCGAGATATATATCAAGAATCATAAGTCATTTTGAAATGATTTTTGCAATAAGATCATTTGGCCTTATATAGTCAAATCAAGTTGTAATGAAGGCTCAATGAGGGGCGGGGGATTACTCCCCCTATGTGAAAGCGCAAATGTCATGAGACCTCGAAGAGACGTGCTTGGGTCCATATAATGACATTGGGTCTATTTATGTTGCACACATGGGTATGCATCATACCAAGACATGGTAAGATGACTATCCCCATATGTGCTATGCCTCTAAGCTAGATAGTTAGATAAATGCAAGAATATAGTGCAAGAAGTTAATCAATCCAAGTTTTTAGGATCAAGAATACCAAGTTCTCCTCTCAAGTTTACAAACCGGGCTTCATCCAAAGGCTTAGTGAAAATATCCGCCAATTGGTAGGTTGTTCCCACATGAGTGAGATCAATATCCTTATTGGCAACATGGTCACGTAGGAAGTGATGGCGAATGTCAATATGTTTGGTGCGACAATGTTGAACCGGGTTATTGGCGATCTTTATTGCACTTTCATTGTCACATAGAAGAGGCACCGTACCAAGAGACACACCATAGTCTTTCAAGGTTTGCTTCATCCATAACAATTGAGTGCAACAAGATGCCGCGGATATGTATTCGGCTTCGGCGGTGGATAAAGCGGTGGAGTTTTGTTTCTTGGATGACCAACTCACCAATGACCGGCCAATAAATTGGCAAGCCCCGGAGGTAGACTTCCGGTCAACCTTATCACCGGCCCAATCGGAGTCCGAGTAGCCAATGAGTTCAAAGGTTGACCCCTTTGGATACCATAGCCCGAGAGTAGGAGTGAGAACAAGGTATCTTAGAATCCGTTTGACCGCCATCAAATGGCTCTCCTTAGGAGCGGATTGAAAACGAGCACACATCCCTACACTTAGCATGATATCCGGCCTAGAGGCACAAAGGTAGAGCAAGGATCCTATCATGGAACGGTATACCTTTATATCCACATCCTTCTCACCGTCACATGAGCCAAGTTGCCCCTTTACGGGCATGGGTGTCTTCATTGGGCTTGCATTGGTCATGTTGAATTTCTTGAGCATGTCCTTCACATACTTTTCTTGAGAGATGAAGGTGCCTTTTGCAAGTTGCCTCACTTGGAAGCCTAGGAAAAACTTCAACTCCCCCATCATGGACATCTCAAATTTCCTAGTCATCAATAGCTCAAAAGCTTTGTTATGATTGGGGTTAGTTCCACCAAATATAATATCATCAACATATATTTGACATATAAACAAGCCACCCCCTTTAACCCGCTTGGTGAAAAGGGTGGAATCGACCGTACCCATGCAAAACCCATCTTGTAGTAGAAAATCCCTAAGGAACTCATACCAAGCACGTGGAGCTTGCTTGAGACCGTAGAGTGCCTTATGGAGTAAATACACATGGTTGGGTCGGCATGGGTCTTCGAAACCCGGGGGTTGAGCTACATATGCGGTTTCTTTTAGAGGACCATTCAAAAATGCACTTTTCACATCCATTTGGTATAGTTTGAAATTGTGGAAAGATGCAAATGCAAGCAAAAGACGAATAGCTTCAAGACGGGCTACCGGCGCAAAGGTATCCTCAAAATCCATACCTTCTATTTGGGCAAACCCTTGCGCCACTAACCTTGCTTTATTTCTAATGACAATACCATCCTCATCTTGCTTGTTCTTGAACACCCATTTGGTCCCAATGACATTGATGCGATGATCCTTGGGTCTCTCAACTAGAGACCATACTTCATTGCGAGTGAAACACTCCAATTCTTCTTGCATGGCAATGACCCAATCCGGATCAACCAAGGCTTCATGTACCTTGAGTGGCTCAAAACTAGACACAAAAGCATGATGTTGACAATAAGTCATAAGTAATGCATGGTGTCTACGAGTTACCACTCCTTTTGAGATGCTACCAAGGACAAGATCTACTTTCATGTCACTTGCCCTTGTAGCCGCCTTGATCTTCCGAATGGTTCCTTCATGATCAATGAATTCATCTCTTGCTAATACTTGATCATGAGGTACAACTTGAGCTTGAACATGAGTTGAAGATGTTTCTTGATCATCATCATGGTCTTGCTCAGTGGGTTGAGGGCTTTCTTCTTGTTCTTCGGGATGTGGCTCATCTTGAGTGGAGGATACATCTTGGGTTGCACTTGATGGTTCAACTTGAGTTGAGCTAGGCTCAACTTGAGGTGAGCTTGATACTTCTATTCCATCACCTTGATCATCACTATGAACTTCCATGGGCCGGATGTGTCCAATGCCCATATGCTTGATGGCACTAGATGGATCATCATCATTACCTGCAACACATGGAACAACTTGCTCCACTTGGGAGCCATTATCCTCCAAGAACACCACGTCACAAGATACTTCAATAGTCCCAGTGGACCGGTTGTAGTATCTATAGGCGTGGGAGTTCTCCGCATATCCAACAAAAATGCCCTCTATAGTTCTAGTTTCAAATTTACCAAGCTTCCCTTTATTGTTCTTAACAAGACATTTGCATCCAAAGACACGAATGTACATGACATTAGGCTTGTTACCTGTGAGAAGCTCATATGGAGTTTTGTTGTGGAGGGGGCGGAGGAAGAGCCGGTTGGAGTAGTGGACAGCTGTAGAGATGGCTTCTCCCCAAAAGTTGTGGGGTGAGTTGAATTCACTCAACATGGTTCTTGCCATCTCAATGATAGTCCGGTTCTTCCTTTCAACAACACCATTTTGTTGAGGGGTATATGGAGCTGAAAACTCATGCTTGATGCCCTCATCATCAACAAACTCTTGCATAGTGTAGTTCTTGAACTCGGTGCCATTGTCGGTCCTAATCGCCTTGATCTCGGATTCATATGTACGTTGAGCTTTCTTGGCGAAGGTGATGAACTCCCTATGGGTCTCATCCTTAGACTTAAGGAGAAAGACCCAAGAGTATCTTGAGTAATCATCAACAATGACAAGTCCATACTTGCTCCCACCAAGAGTATCATAATGTGATGGCCCAAAGAGATCCAAATGAAGGAGCTCCAAAGGCCTAGATGTGGTGATGATACTCTTGATAGGATGTTTCTTCTTGAGTTGTTTTCCCGCTACACATGCACTGCATACACGATCTTTCTCAAAAGAAATGCCGGTTAGTCCAACAATGTGCTCACCCTTTAGGAGTTGTTTAAGATTCCTCATGTTAACATGACCAAGGCGGCGATGCCACAACCAACCTTCGTCATGCTTGGCCGCCATTAGACATGTGGAGGGAGATGGGCTCTCTTTCGAGAGGTCAACCACGTAAAGGTTGTTCTCCACATATCCAACAAGGACCAATTTGAGATTGTCACTCCTAAAGACTTGCACATAATACTTAGTAAAATATGAATTGTAACCGGCATCGGCAAGATGATATATAGAAAGCAAGTTATAACCAAGGTGTTCAACAAGCATGACCGTCTCAAGGCACAAGTCCTTAGAGATTGCCACCTTGCCATACCCAAGTACCTTTCCCTTTGAGTTGTCACCAAAGGTAATGCTTGACTTCTTGTTAATATCTTCAATGAATTGGTCAAGCACACCTCTTCCTCCGGTCATATGATTGGTGCATCCACTATCAAACACCCATTTTGGACCACCGGAGGAATACCCCTACAAAATCAAGTAGAGGATTTAGGAACCCATTGATTAATGGGTTCCCTAGTCATGGCAACAAGATCTTTTGGTACCCAAATCGAGTACCCTCTATAAGCATAGCCATTACGAGGACCAACATAGTTAGCATAAACATCACCATAATAATCAACAAATAAAGCATAGTGATTGTTTGGCCCCGTGCGATCACCACTAGTGGCTTTGCCCTTTGGGGCTTTGCCATCATTAGTGACCTTCTTGTTCTTTTCTTGAGCGGGCTTCTCTTTCTTGTAGTTGTTCTTCTTGTAGGGCTTGGGAACATATCCAAGTCCATACTTTTGATTGTTTGACCTTTGCTTACTCAAGAGGTCATCCAATCCCATCTTACTCTTGGTTGTGGTGAACTTGGCAAGTTCTTTCTTCAACCTAACATTTTCCTCAAGAGTAGTTGCTTGCTCACAAGCCAATTCATTAGGATAATAGTTGAGACCATATTTGGTTACCAAAGATTTAAGATATGTATTGGTCTCAACATGCAAAGATAGTTCCTCTTGTAAACGAACATGTTCCGCAACAAGCTTAGCATGCTCACTAGTAAAGGTGGTAGAGGAACTAGCAACATCTTTATCAATAATAGGATCATTCATTGATTCAAGAGCCTTTGAGTAGGTTTCTTGGAGTAGGTCATGGTTCTCTCCAAGTTTCTTGAGCTCATCCTTGACAAGCTTGTTAGCTCTTTCAAGGTGGTCAAGATCCCTAGTGAGAGAAGCATGAGCAACTTCAAGCTCCTCCTTTGAAGCATTAAGCTCTTGAGTCAATGATTGAGCCCTTTCAATAGTTTCAAGATCCTTAACTTTATCTAGTTCATAAGTTTCAATTTGTTGCTTAAGACCTTGTGATATGCACCTTTCGGTTTTTAGCTCTTGTCTTAGGAGATTGAATCTCCTTTCCTTATCATTCAAATGATATTCTAATTCCTCAATGGACTCATCCTTTTCTTTGAGAGAGTCCATCAAGAAATCAAATTTGACAAGAGCTTCACCACGAAGGGTGCATCTAACATTGTAAAGTTCCTTAAGCACATTTAATTCCTTTTGATTTTCAGCTTCATCATCAAGGACACTAGACAAAGAAGGTGGGGGTTCCATTACCTTGGTTTCTCTTGCCATAAGACAAGAGCCAACGGTTGTAGATGAGGAAGAGTCGTCGGAGTCATCATCTTGAGTTATTCTTGCCATGAAGGAAGAACCAACATCATTCTCCGTGGAGTAATCCTTGGAGTAGTCATATGTGAAGAGTGACCCGGGCTTAGAGAAAGCCAAACCGGCCACTCCGGCCTCCTTCTCCTCATCTTCCTCTTCTTCATCGGACAAGTACTCGGCCCCAACAAAGGCTCTTCCCTTGTTCCTCTTGTATCGGTCGTTGATTGGGTTTGGCTTCAATCTTGGCTTGACCCCTTTGATGAACTTTGGCTTGTCTACCCTTTTCTCATAAGGGCACTCATTTGCAAAGTGGCTCTCTTCATCACAATTGTAGCAAGTTCTCTTCTTCTTCTTGTCATTGAGGAGCATTGGCAACTTTCCCTTGTACTTCTTGGCAAAGAAGGCAAAGTCGGTAGCGATGTCACTAGTTGAGGTCATCTCCTCATCTTCTTCAATTTCATATTCTTCTTCTCCTCCATGGTCAGCTCTAGCCTTGAGAGCAAGGTTGTGTGACGCTTCATGGTTGTGTGAGGCTTCATCAACACGGTTCATTGCCATGAGCATTTTTCCTGCCTTGGCCATGTTTTCATTGGCGGCCACATAGGAGACTAGATCATCGGAGTTCAGATCGGCACTCTTGGTCATGATTTGCAAGTTGAGTGCAAGGTTGGTATCTTCTTGCTTGACAGCAATCATAGCAATGACCTTGGACTTTATGAATCCTTCATTCATCTCAAAGCCGTCATCATACTTCTCAGCACCAAGTCCCTTGATCCTTACTCTAAGAGCACCAAGCCTTGCATAGGCATCGGCCACGGATTCTCCTTCTCGAATCATGAACCGGTGAGCTTCTTGCTTTGCGGTCTCATAAAGAGATGATTGGATCAAATCGGTTCCCTCTTGGAGTACTACGATTCGATCCCACAACTCTTTAGCGGAGCCGATGTCATTGACTTGATCAAGGAGCTTGCGATTGATGCCACTTCTAATCTTGTCACGTGCGGAGGCATTGAGTTGACGGTTGTAGAACTCGGTGGAGGTCAATCGAATGGGATCTTGTGGCTCCCGGTATCCATGAAGAATGATCTCCCATAGCTCCACACTGCAGCTGCGAATATGAGATTCCATAGAAGATTTCCAATGTGGAAAGTGAGTTCCATCAAAATGGGGAACGGTCCCACTATGGTTTATATGAGGCATGGGTGAAGTGTTTTGGGATAGTCATGGTTAACTTCATTGTAAGTTTCCTTAGAGCCCGAAGTCCCACTAGGAGCTCCATTAGCAGTTAGGTTCTTAAGCATGACAGACATTTCTGCCATTTGGCTTTGTAGTTCATCCTCCTTTTTCTTCTTCTCGGCATCATATGCCAAGAATCTAGATTTCATTTCTTTAACCGAAAGGTTAGAGTCATCATCTAGACCCTCGAATAGTTTTTCCATCTCACTCTTAAGGCGGTGAAGCCCTTAAAAAGAGTCCAGGCTTTGATACCAATTGAAAGTATAGAGATGGTAAACCTAGAGGGGGGTGAATAGGTTTCTACAGATTTTAATTCTTTCTTTGCAATATTAGGCTTTGCGGAATATAAAGGTGAGCCTAATGCAAACTAGGTGAAGCAACCTATATGAGGATACAACTAACTCGAGCACGAAGACTCTCACAGGCAGTTAAATCACAAGTAAGGAGTTCGGTTAGAGATAACCGATAGCACGTGGAGACGAGGATGTATTCCCGTGTTCCCTTGCTTTGCAACAAGGTACGTCACGTTTGGAGGAGTGGAGGTCCCACGAAGGATTCCCCACGCCACGAAGGCTCACCCTATTCTCCGGAGCCTATCCCACGAAGGAATAGCTCTCTCACTTGTGGTAGACTTTGAGGTAGCCTCCAAACCTTCACAATCTTGCCCGGAGCAGATCCACAGCCCGGATGCTTCCGGACTCCTCTTGCCCACCTAGGGTTTCCAAGGAACCCTAGGAAGCAAGCTTCTTGATGAATACAAGGGGGAATAAGATTTGGCTTGGTAGAACGGTAGATCGGGTCCTCCTCTATCGTTTCCCCGGAGGGATTTGAGTTTGGGTGGAGGAGGAGGGAGATCTGAGGCTTTTGGTGTTTCTAACAATGGAGTATGAGAGAATGAGCTCAAGAACAGCTTGTAGTGTAGTGCCTAACTGTCTAGAGGTAGGAGAAGGGCTATTTATAGTGTTCTTTGAAATATGACCGTTGGCCACTTGCCACCTCAGCTTTTCCTCGACAAACCCGGTCAAACCGGACCAGGGACCGGACTGCCGGTGCGAGGCGGTCGGGAGGCTGGTGACCGGAGCTTCTTTGTCGTCCGGAGGCTTCTCCGGTTGGCGCCCGGTTGGCGACCGGTCGACCAGCCGTGCGCCGGACCCGCCGGTCAGAGGCGGTGCCGTCGACCGGATTTGCTGTGTTCTGGTGTAGAGCCCGGTTGGCGACGGTCGACGGGTCGTGCGCGGATGCTCCGGTTGGCGGCGGTGGACAGATCTGTGACTGCCGGTCGGTTGGATCGGGCTGGACCGGATTTCTGCTGTAGACCCCTTTTCGATTGTTGTTGAGGGGGTCTCCTTTAGCCTTCTTGTTCCTTTGATACACCATTTATGCCTCATTGCCTAAAACCTGAGATTATCCTTATAAACATATTAGGCCAAATACTCTAACACGGTGTCATTGTTACCAAAATAATGGATAAGGGTAAAATACCCTTACAGACAAACATTTGAAAAAGTACAAAGGAACAATTTTCTAGGCTGATAGAAATATTTTCGTAGCAACAAAAACATCTGACAAATAACATAATATTATACGTGGAAAGAACCAAACAAAGTAAGCAAAAAGATATGGAGCGTTCTTACCTGTACCTGGAGCAAGAACTAACACCTAAGTTTTATATGGAGAATACCTGCGGTCGACCGCGTATGTATGTAGAAATATTTGGTGTTGCTATTGGAAGTTCAGACCTTTGGCATCTTAGGCCGCAGACTGTAAGGTAATGGTTAGCATTGTTTCCCTTGAAGTAGTTCCATGATGAGCAAGTGTATGTTTGATTGTAGTATCGCTCTCAGGTCTCTTCTTTCCATCAAGGTGGAGAATCTCAACGTCAATCCAAATAGATTACCTAGTGGTGAAAACATAGGGGTACAACTACAAATGTAAACAAAACTCTTTTTTGCCCTAGCTAAGAACCATATATTCTTATCTAACAAAATTGGTGTTCGATCAGTAACAGTATTGACTTTTCTTGTGGGCTCTAGAAATTGTGAACCATACTGCCAACTGATATCATTGAAGCATATAAGTACCTTCTGCTGATACTTATGAGAATAGTTGCATTTTAATAATAGATTAAAAGAAGCATTTTTGAATGGTTGGATAGAAGAGGTAGTATGTGAATATAATCTTTTTGTAAACATATTTAGAAAAATGACTGACATATTACAAAGAAGATATGAGAGGAACATAATCACAGAACCAGATAGCATTTCCATATGCATTAACACAGAGGAAGCAAATGGCTGATTCATTTCCATACAAAAGAGTGGCAATCTCAAATACCCGGAATGAGCTGTTGACGCGACTTGTAAGGATGGTAAGTATCTGCTGAAGCACACTCCATATAATCTGCATATAAACAAAAACTGGATCACTCAGACTTGAGTTGAACTTTGAGAGAAGAACTGAATAAATGTAAGCACATGCCATTTTGCTACAACAAACCGGAGGCACTGTAAAAAACAGATGAATATAAATCCTATGAGAACAACCTAGATGCACATATGAATCATCTGAACAACAAACCAAAAAATCAAAATGGAACAGTAGATAGATGAAAATATTCTGAAAGAGAGGAGAGATACCTTCTACAGCCTTTTTTTAGTTAGTTAGGTTGTTGAGACATTATAACCATCACTTTTGGAAATAAGTTGAAATAGATAGTCAAGCGAATATGTAATATGTTCTGGAGCTGCTCAATAAAACAATACTTAAACTATTGGTTCCTCTTCACAGCATAGTTGCATTGACCATTCAGAGTTTTTTTCCAGTAAGGATTTGGTGTTGCCAGAAAACCAAATGGCATCTTGCCATAGCTGACAACGGAGCAAAACTTGGAGACCGAGCCGCGCCGCCTCCTCCCCTAGCCCAGTCCGTGTGCTCCTATAGCGCGCGGGACCGACTGGGACATCGAGCGAGGACGACCGACCGAGCACGCAGAGACCACAAACCGTCGGCGGCGTGGGCCCTGAGAGGTAGAGGAGTGCGCCGATGACCTCCTCTGCGCTGCCAGCTGCCTCGGGAGGGAATGGAAGACGCAGATCTCCCACATAAGCGGCATATCGGCTAGCACGAGCGCATCGGTGCGGCGGGAAAAGGGGGGAGGAAGGCGACGGCCACAGTAGATGGATGTGGGCGGCGAGCAGGTGGCAATGGAGAGGAGAGGGAGCAAAACAACCGCTCAAATCGTTGGGTGGTGGGGAATTCTGGGCGCCGCTTTGACCAACCGCTTAGCCGACAACAGCTTAAAATTGCTAGATCCACCCAGATGACTAACCAAACAACTTACAGAATAAAAGAAAAGGAGAACAACAACTCTAAGGTAGCACCGAGACTAACCACAAGATTAATTCAAACAAGGTCCAAAATTCTATTAAAAATCGAAGTTGTTGAGGTTTAATATAGTACTTATTTGGATCACAATATAACAATCTAGATGAAATTGAGTGGTTTTTTTAGGGACGGAAGGAGTACATGGTTGAACTGTAAATTTTATTAAAGGAAATCTATGGTAGATTGCCAGAATTTTGGCTAGATTTACAAAGTTATATTACATGGTTGAACTTACTTTAAATTTTATTTGGAAGAAAATTCATGGTACATCAGTGAATTTTATTGTACTTCTGAATTCTACATAAACAAAACTTGACAAAAGAATTCCTTAAGAGGTAGAATCCTCTAAAATTTCCACATGGTTGGATAATTTTATTGCTCGTGACCAACTCAATAGCATAAAACCACCACTTTGATGGTGAAATTTACCGTGTACCACCACTTTACGTTTGCAGGATAAAAAACCACCACATTTTGCTATGTTTTTTACAGAATGCGCTAAACATGAATTGATCCGGAATTGACACAGTTTCTGGCGGTGGGGTCTGCTGTAAGTGATGATGTGGCAGGAATGTGAGATGGACAGGGACCCATATAATAGTTCAATTAAAAAAATCTAAAAAAATCTGTAAAAAGAAATGCTAAACCGTGACGCACCCGCACGCAAGTGCCTCGCCTCTGAACCCGCACACCGCCGCCTGGCCGTGGTCGTGCCTGTCCGCCGCCGCGCGCCTCGCGGAGCCCGCCCGCCGCCGCCTCGCCGTGCACATCCGCCTCACCGTGCCCGCCCGCCGCGCGCCTCGCCGAGCCCGCCCGCCGCCGCATCGCAGGGCTCCGACCGGCGGCCGCCGTCGTCGAGATTGAGGCGGCTCCTGCGGCTTGAGAGGAGGAGGAGGGCACGGGGGAGGTGGAGAGCCCGTCGTGCTGCTGCAGGCGCTCGGGGTCAACCGCCAAATCCTCCGCCTCTCCTCCCGTCAGGCCGCCGCAGCTCACCACCGGTGCGGGCCCCCGCCTCCCATCAAAGCGCTGCCGCCTTCCCCTTTTCTCGTTGTCCGGCATCTCCAAGATCGAGACCCGTCGAGCCCACCGCGCCGCTGCACACGGAGCTGCTCTTCACCGGCGCCCTGCTCGCGAGCGAGGGGAGCTGCGGGCAGGCTCGGCGGCGGGGTCTGCGGCTTGGCACGCAACGGCGGAGGCAGGTGGGATCTGTAGCGGGCGGGCGGGCCGGCACGGCGGGGCGCGCGGTGGGGGACGTGCACGGCGGCGAACTGGTGGGCAGTGGCTGACGGGACCATTGGGGAGATTTTTTAACACATTTTTGTTTTTTAAATATATTTTATTTCATAAAATGGTCTGACAAGCGGGACCAATGCCACCTCAACCTTGACAATGGGGCCAACCGTTGAAATTTCGTGTCAATTTGCTCCAAATCAGCTATTAGCGCATACCGCAAAAAATCTAGCAAGATGTGGTGATTTTTTATCCCGCAAACGTAAAATGATGGTATACGGTAAATTTCACCATTAAAGTGGTGGTTTTATGCTATAAAAAAATGACTCCTCGTGACCATTATTTCATAGATGCATAACATTATTATGACATGCCAAGGTTCTCGGAACTCGGAAGTTTCCTTAGGCATGGACGATCTCAAATTACCACCCTCGTTTCTAAACTTTACACAAACTTCGTAGAACGTATAACTGCTCAATTTCGATGTAACAGGAGAAAAGTAATACTAGAACAGTACTACAAGGATATATACGAACTCCTAGGTAAAATTCACTCAGTTTCTCTTCGTCGCCTTAATCCCTCTTCATCGACGGCGAACTTAATTGAGCAAATCTCTTTAATAAAGGAGTTGTACTCATCGTCGAGCTCAACAAAGCCATGGGTCTCTAGCTTCCTTCGGACGAAAGCATCGGCCTTGGCAAGCCGATCGTGGAACTCGTTGAAGAAATCGGCCTCCTTGTTCATGACCTCAATCACCTCGGCGCCAACTGTTGATGATCCGTCGTCCTCAAAGCGGGGAACTCGCTGGTGTTTCGATCTAGAAACGTGAGAGTCGACGAGCTCCGCCGGCATCCGACGCTTCCGCGTGATCTTCTCCGTGTTGTCTCCGCCAGCAGCAGTCACCGCCGCCGCCGTAGTGCTTTCGCTCTCATCCGTGACGACGGGCGCATCCTCCTCACGTGTAACTTTGGTGGTGGTGGTGCAAAGCTTCAAGCTGAGCGCGATCTCCTCGCCGGCCACTGCCATCGATCGCCTCACCTCTATCCGCACGCAGGCGAAAAACCTAGCTTTGGGTTGGTCCGGTTCGAGTCTGGACTTGACTCACGATTATACAGTCCTGGACTCCTGGCCCGGTAGGATTAGTTTCCTTTGACAAAATTTTCTCAGCTCTAAATAAAAACGGCATACAACACCATGATTAAACTTTTTTTTTTGGCCAAATGAGTCCGCTCTAACAAATGGGTTATACTGCTGTACTGGACTTACTTATTTTTTTCCACTAGCAGAAAAAAGGCCTTTAGTCCCGACGGGCAGTCCCGGTTGCTTACGAACCGGGACTAAAGGTCCATCCACGTGGGTTCCGTGCGTCGGGGCGAAAATGTCTTCAGTTGAATTTTTCTAATTTTATTTTTTCTAATTTTTTTTCACTCCATTTTTTTCTATTTTTTCAGAATTTCTATTATTTCAGTTATTTGCATAGTTTAGTCTCTATCTCTAACTACACTTATCTCTAGTCAATTACTTACTCATGGTCAAACTTCCCGCTCGGTCACCCATCCTCCCACTACTCTAGCACTAGCACGCTTGGTGAGCATTAGTCTCGATTCACCAGCAGAACCGGGACTAAAGACCCTATTAGTTCTGGATCAAAGTATTTGGGGACTAATGGGTTAGAATGAAAGGCCTTTTTTCTACTATAGTGTTCATCTCATTTTTGTTTGGTTTCCTCGCACACAAAAAATATCAAGTCATTACTTGAAAAAGGAGACTTTGTCCGTAATTCTTCGTACTACCTCAGTCAATTAATAAGTCGCACGCGTATTTCAAGATGAACTTTGACTGAAGAACTAAGCAACAAAATCTAGATTATATTATACGCAATTAGCATTGTTGGATTAATATTGGAAACACGCTTTCTAATAATGTTAATTTTATACCAACAATCTTTATATATTTAGAGTAATTATTGGTCAAAGGAAAACAAGGATCTCTTATTCATTGGAATGTAGAGGGTATTATATACACATGGGTCTTTTATTTGTTCACGTACCTGTACAGATTAGGTTTTGCAGAGAAAAATATATCCATCCACGTGTGTGGAAATTTCCAAAATCACCTTCAAACCCTTCTAAACCTTGCGTGCAGCCTAGGAAAATATTTGTCATTAGATATTGGTGAAGCATCTACCTTCATCTAATACACTCTTCTTCCACCTCGATCTTTAGAAAACACTAGGTCAAGCACCAGTTAAAGTGTAGTGGATTGGATATGCACGGTGCAATCCTCGCTTGCAATTAAACTATAGAAATACAAGAGTTACAATGGGATTTAAATAGGTGATACAAGTGTTTCTGAATATTTCTTCGGTTTGTTTTATCCTCTCTTCTATTAGGTCGACCTCTTTTATCCCCTCTTCCAGTGCAAGCTTCGCATGTCATCTTCCTGTTTGTAAATTGGGCTTGGGCCAGTTTCCTCTTGAGGCTCTTCTTGGGCCGCTTGCTCCTAGGTGTGGGTTGGGCCGTGACATGCTCTAGCCCTTGAGAGTTGGCTTGACCCCAAGCTAGTGCTTCATGTAATGACATGTGCAGAGCGAATGCATCTTCCCAGGTTGTCGTTGGTGGCGATAAAGCATCCTAAGCGACTTGAACTCGAGACATTGCAACACCTCCTCCTGGATGAACCGTGTGGATATAATTTCTAGTGGTTGCAAGGGAGAAGTAGGATCCAAGAACATGACATCATTGGTGTCACTCATGTCATGATTTGCTAGTAAGTGTTTCTTGCATTGCGAGACATGCACCGCGTCATGGATGCGGCCGCCAGATGGAAGCGTGTTTATAAGTCACGTCACCAACCCATGGCTCGCGTCCACTGAGATCGAATCCCCTTCTTGAGCATTTAAGTGAGAGGGAGGACGATCACAACATAATTCTTGATAAACGTACGGTAGTAACCAGTGAGATCTAAGAAAACACACATTTTTTCAGATTTATGGGTTGTGGCCAATTTTGTACTGTTGCAATTTTTATTGGGTTTGTGGTGATGCCCTCTCTAGTGATCACATGGCTGAGGTACTCCAAGTCGAGGGCATGATGAACAATTAATTTTCCTTGAGAATATCAATAACTTCACGGAGGATGGCAATGTGTGCTTCCTAGGTGGTTGTATACACGAGAATATCTTCTATGAAGATAAACACACCATGGCGGAGCAGCTTGCCAAAAATCAAATTTATGATGCCTTGAAACATTGTCAGCGCGTGTGTGAGACAAAACTGCTACACTATGAGAATTTGTACATGCATTGGTCATACGGGAAGCAGTCTTATATTCCTTCCCGGTCGCCATGCAAATTTGGTGATATCCCGAACTAAGATCAAGTTTTCTGAACCACTTTGCACCATCCAATTCATCGAGAAGCTCATCTACTGCATAATGCGGGTGTTTGTTATTGACAGTGAGAGTATTGAGATGGAGGTTGATTCATGGGCCAACTCATCATTTATCCCTGAAGAATTGGCACATTGACTAAGCAGAAACATGGAAATGGCACCAGCTCAGGATAATTGAAACAATGCCCGCCCCTGGGTTGGATTTGTAATGCCACGCCTGCTGGGTTGTTTGCAGGTGTCGATCTGCATGATGGTGGTTGTCGGCGTGATCGGTTCCGCTCTAGTGGGTACTCCACAACATTGCTTCCGCCTTAAGGAGACTAAGTCGCGACGTAGTGTCCTTTTCACGAAGTTTAAGTAGAGTGGTGTTCTTCGCAATATCGGCGGTGGTTGTGTTCACCGTCTACATCAACTCCTGTTATCACCAGAATTTGACCAAGTCAGAGGTGGGCCGCGATCAAGACGGACTTGAAGATATACGTATGGAAGAGATATGTAAATCGGCCTTGTTAATCAAATTTGGGCTAGTTAGCCCGTGTATCTCTATAGTAGGTTACGTAAGAGTTAGAATTTATCTCGTGCACGGTTTGGTGCACGCCCACATTAGAAAGTCCGCTGGACTATAAATATGTACCTAGGGTTTATGAAATAAACAACAACCAACGTTCAACACAAACCAATCTCGGCGCATCGCCAACTCCTTCGTCTCGAGGGTTCCTTCGGTAAGCACCATGCTGCCTAGATCGCATCTCGCGATCTAGGCAGCGGCCTACTACGTTGTTCATGCGTTGCTCGTACTGAAGCCTTTTTGATGGCGAGCAACGTAGTTATCATAGATGTGTTAGGGTTAGCATTGTTCCTAGTATCATATGCTGTCGTAGTGCAACCCTTGCGCATCTAGCCGTCCTTGTACCTCATCATGGGTGCGGGGGCGCCCGCTTGATCGTTATTTAGTAGATCTGATCCGTTACGATTGCTCCTTGATTCATCAAGGATTAGTTTAATATCTGCAATAGTTAGGCCTTACAAAGGGTTGGAGGATCCAGCGGCGCGTAGGGTGTAGTTTGCTGCCCCTAGACAGGATGTTCCGAGGATCAACCTAGTGTTGGTTTTTAGGCCTTGTCTAGGGTTGGCTTACGATCACCGTGCGTGAGCGCGAGGCCCAATCGTGAGTAGGATGATCCGATTATGCGGTGAAAACCCTATATCGTCGTGGATCTCATGTGCTTTATCATGATCAAGCAGGACCACCATATATTCGGCCACCTTGGACGAATCATGGGTGGATCGGCTCCATGAGCCGATTCACGGATAACCTGAGAGCCGATCGAGGCTCGTATTTAACGTGTGTGTGCCGCAGGAAACTAAGCGAGCATCATCCACACCTTCGACCGGTATAGGTCAGGTGGCACGCCCTGCAATTTGCATCGGCGCGCGACAGGAGGCTTTGCGGGCCGTCGCTCGAGGGGCTGGGCCAGCCGCCCTAGTTGTTCCCGGCTCTACGGTGTTGACCCACGCCCGCCGGTGGGTTTCCGACGTCAACACATTGGCACGCCGGTGGGACCATCCTCGACATCCAACACATCGCCATCTACATCGGAGATGGCGGAAGAAACTCCGGTCACCTACGAGGAGCTCAATGGCGAGCTCAAGAAGAAGTATGACGAGGTTAAAGCCTTCCTCGAAGCCGACCTCATCGACTCTTTCCACAGGACCCGCTCCCATGGCATCAGATGGAAGGGGTTCTCACCTGAAGGCGCGCTTGATGGAGTGGACCTATCCACCCCGTCAGAAGAACGCACCAGGTCGCTGCGTCAGGAGATCAACTTCATGGTGGCTCATTCTCCGCCACTGAGAGCCTGGTGAATACGTTGGAGCGCGTCGCTCTGCGCATGATCCAGGAGATCATGAGCGCCAGTACTCTCCGTCAGGACCAGCTCTAGGGACTCACCAAGGAGAGGTGCCACTCCGGTCCCGTCCACCGCTGCCGTTCGCTTTGGCAGCGCCCGAAGCGCCGAACTCATCGGCCTACGTCGTCAAGATTGGTGGTGACCCCGGTGACTACCAATTCCTACATGACGCGCCCAAGGAGATCCCGCACGGATACGCATGTGCATATGTGCCGACTGCAACCTGGGCACTCTCGAACCAGGTTGCAACGGCGGGGACTTGGAACAACTGGAGGAACGTCGGAGCAGACCCAGAAGCGACGTGGCTAGCTAAATACGCTACCCAGACAAAACTCCGAGCCCAGCTCTGCAGTTGGCTGAGAACGGAAAAACAAGCATGGCTGGTTAAGTACACCACCCGGCGAATCTTCAAGGTTCGGCACCTTCAGCCATCACCGCGGATCAGATTTGTACGATTCTGAAAGATCAGTTCGGCATGATGCCGAAGGAAGACGATCGGCTATACCAAGCCGTACCCCAACGATGCAATTGATCCCGCTACCACCCAAATATCGGCTCCCGGACTTCACAAAGTTCAGCGGATGGTTCCAGCTCCATCGAGCATGTGAGCCGATATTTGGCGCAGCTGGGCATGATCTCAGCGTCGACAGAGCTGCGTGTGAGGTACTTCTCACGGTCCCTCACAGGATCGGCTTCGGTTGGTACACATCGCCGCCACCGAACTCGTCCGGACTTGGAAGCGATTGGAGGAACGGTTCCATGAGCAATATCACTCGAGGCTTCCGAGGCTGGCATTGCCGATGCGCACACGACGAAGCGCGGGAAACGGTGTCGGAATACATCAGCGCCGGGTGTAGGAACCGATGCTATTCGGTTCACGTAAGCGAAAAAGAAGCAGTCGAGTTGGCGGTGGTGGGTCTCATCATCGATCAAGGACGTGGCCTCCCAAGCGGACTACCCTTCATTAGCACACATGGTGCAGAAGCTGTCAGCGTATGAACAGCGCCACCCGATGTCTACAGGACAAATTCAAGCGCGTGGTTACCATGGTTGACGCAGGCGAAGATGAAGGTACTACGGGAGAACAAGAGGTCGCGATGGCTGAGTGGACTCGAGCGGCAGGCCCGTAACCTGCAAATGGGTGAAGCCACCGGGGCCTCCAAGAGGGTTCGACCGGCGTGACGAAAACCGAGCAGATTTTCGATCTCTTACTCGCGGAGAAGCATATAAAGATACCCGAAGGCCACAAAGTTCCTACGGTGCAAGAGCTGAACGGAAAGCCATACTGCAAGTGGCATAACACGTTCACCCACACCACTAACGACTGCAGGGTGTGGCGTCGGCAGATCCAAATGGCGATAGAAAATGGGCGACTAATTTTTAACCAGTACGCCATGAAGACACACACCCCTTCCCCGCCGTCAACATGGTGGAGTTTACCCACCTCGGAGGGTGCCCGCCAGATTTCTCAGCCAACATCAACATGGTAGAGCTTGGACACCACTCTGAGAAGGGCGGGGATGAGGGCAGGCTGCTCTCATAGCAAAGATACGAGGAGGCCGCTCCATGCGATCGGCTCCGTCAAGATGGCAAGCGCTACGTCACAGAGGGAGAAGTAAAGAACATAAGATATCAACGACCCCTCTCCGTCACCTCCTCAACAAGTACGTGAGTCGGTATACCAACGCCGGCGACACGGCGACGATGATGAAAGAGATCGTGGCCAGAAACGATAGAAGGTATCATCGGCATAGTCACGAGGAGCGACAGGGCCACGCCGGGGGAAGGACGACACGGGCGGGCATTGGGACTGCCCCTTCTTGAACTCTTGGGATTCAGGAATGAGCCGATTACCAACAATCGGCCTGCCCAATGCAACCATAAAAAGAAGGAGGCAGCCAACGTGTCCGTGTTCGAGCGCTTAGGGCCTCTCCCACCACAAAGCAGACGTGCTGAGACCCCTCGGTTGGAAGATCTCGAGGATTCGGAAGACGAGGGGGAAGACGAAGAACGAGTATCACCGTCCAAGGTGGTCCGATGGTCTCGCCATTCACAAAAACGAGGGTTCAGCGCGCGGTCTGGAGGAAGCCGAAAGATTGTACTTGTACACGCTACGGAAGGCACGGCCTGATCTGGCCGCGAAAGTCCGGCGAACCCTGGATCAAGAGGACGCCGCAAAGAAAGAGTGGCGCCCCAAGCAAAGGAAAGCCGATGATGAAACATCGGCTGGCACAAACATGGTGCTCGTTCGTCCGGCGAGGTGTGGAGCTCCACGATCACACGATGCACCCGAGGCGGACAACAGCAAGCGCACCAGCGCGATAAAGTCGGAGATTGGGCTGGTTTATCCGCCGGCCGGACGAGTAGCAAGACTACGTCAATAAGCAAACATGGCGAGGCTGATTCTTGCGATCGGCCCCCTACGAGCAAGCAACGTGGAGGCCGATTCCGGCAATCGGCCAAAATTATCCTTACCATCTATTTTGCCTGGGATCAACGTTTGACCCTAACAAGGACTACTGAAGAGCCGATACCATCAATTCTCTTGACAGAATCGGCTCGGGGGGCACCTAGATGGATAAAATACGAGGATATGAGATAATACTATCAAATATGGGGGCCGACACACAAATCGGCCTAAAAAATTTAAAATTTTTGAGTACAGATCAAGCCTGGACGTACAGATCAGGTCAAGGATGGATCGCATGAGAAACTCGGGGGGCAGCTCACCTTGAAGGCTCTCTGCTCTGGAAGCGGTTATGTGCAGATCGGCTGGCTCTGCATGATCAAGCCCATGCTCATTCAGCTAATTTGCGCGTCCTCGTCTCTGTTTTTGCCTTGGCTAAGACTCGAGGGGCGACAGGCCTGGTAGATGTTCTATCGAGGAGCCGATTGGGGTACCATCGGCTGATCTTTCGTCGCAACCTTCTTCGCAAAATGATGAGCGCTCACTGAAAAGGATCGTTGAAGCCGGTGGGGGGAATTCTAAGGGCTCTCCTGGAGATCCCACAGTATCTACCGGAAGGAGAATCATCAGTCGAAGGATGGAAGGGTAAAGATCGAAGGACCGATGCGTTGTTATCGGCTCATTACGCGTGGGCAAAGGGGACGAATCGGCAAGATCAGTATGAAAAGGAATCGGCAAAATTAGATTGGGGAAAGTCCTTTATTGAGAGATTTCTTACATAGAAGAGCTGATTGCCCTCAAAAGGGGGTACATTGCCCCGTCTACTTCTACGGATCCTATGCTAGGGGCCCTATCTACGGGCCATTGCTGCCCTCGTCGTCGCCGTCATCGCCGCTCGGCGCTGCTCCCGGCCGGCTCGTCGTCGCTGCTCCGCGGCCGCGGGGACCTTCATTGTCCTCATCTTCTTCGTCGTCGTCGTCGTCGCGTCGAGTCACTCGTTCCCGGCCGGGGCAATGGCGCTGGCGGCGGCTCGTCCGGAAAGCTGTCGTCGTCGTCGTCCTCCTCTTCCTCCTCCCTCCTCTTCGAGGTGGCTCCATCCCAGGGGAAGCGATCATCCTCGCTTTCTTCCACGCTTCCCTGTCGGCGAGGAAGCGGAGATCGCTCTCCCATCGGTCGGTGACTTGTCGTCGCCCGACCAGATGGAAAAATCATGGTGGGCTCATTCCCGGCCTCGATGGTGCGGCGAGTGTTGGCCGCGTGGACCTCCCGTGGGTTCCACTCCGGCGTCGCTCGCGGGAAAGGAGGACTCTATGGGAAAGCCGATGAGGCGGAGGAAGAAGAGGACATGGTGGCGCGGAGGGCTTTTGGAGTGCTAATGCGAAGGAGATGCGGGGAATAAACTGTGCGGAGTGGTTAAATAAAGGGGATATAGTGGAAGTTTATTGCCCAAGCAGTTTCGAGGACGTGGTGCGAAACGAGTCAAATCGTGGGACGTGGTGCAGGAGCAATCAATCGCGCGGAAGAAGGCGAGGAGACGTCATCATGAAGGATACTGCAACGGTTCTGCTACCCCACGACATGACCCGACGAAGGAAAAGCATAATGATTTTGGAAATGTCATTTCCAAAACCCGGGGGGCATGTGTTATCACGTAATTTGACCAAGTCGAGAGGTGGGCCGCGATCAAGACGGACTTGAAGATATACGTATGGAAGAGATATGTAAATCGGCCTTGTTAATCAAATTTGGGCTAGTTAGCCCGTGTATCTCTATAGTAGGTTACGTAAGAGTTAGAATTTATCTCGTGCACGGTTTGGTGCACGTTAGAAAGTCCTTTGGACTATAAATATGTACCTAGGGTTTATGAAATAAACAACAACCAACGTTCAACACAAACCAATCTCGGCGCATCGCCAACTCCTTCGTCTCGGGTTCCTTCGGTAAGCACCATGCTGCCTAGATCGCATCTTGCGATCTAGGCAGCCTGCCTACGTTGTTCATGCGTTGCTCGTGCTGAAGCCTTTTTGATGGCGAGCAACGTAGTTATCATAGATGTGTTAGGGTTAGCATTGTTCCTAGTATCATATGCTGTCGTAGTGCAACCCTTGCGCATCTAGCCGTCCTTGTACCTCATCATGGGTGCGGGCGGCACCCGCTTGATCGTTATTTAGTAGATCTGATCCGTTCGATTGCTCCTTGATTCATCAAGGATTAGTTTAATATCTGCAATAGTTAGGCCTTACAAAGGGTTGGAGGATCCAGCCGCGCGTAGGGTGTAGTTTGCTGCCCCTAGACAGGATGTTCGAGGATCAACCTAGTGTTGGTTTTTAGGCCTTGTCTAGGGTTGGCTTTATCACCGTGCGTGAGCGCGAGGCCCAATCGTGAGTAGGATGATCCGATTATGCGGTGAAAACCCTATATCGTCGTGGATCTCATGTGCTTTATCATGATCAAGCAGGACCACCATATATTCGGCCACCTTGGACGAATCATGGGTGGATCGGCTCCATGAGCCGATTCACAGGATAACCTGAGAGCCGATCGAGGCTCGTATTTACGTGTACGTGTGTGCCCCGCAGGAAACTAAGCGAGGCATCATCCACACCTTCCTGACCAGGTATAGGTCAGGTGGCACGCCCTTGCAATTTGCATCGGCGCGCGACCGGGAGGCTTTGCGGGCCGTCGCTCGAGGGGGGGCCAGCCGCAGCCCTAGTTGTTCCCGGCTCTACGGTGTTGACCAGTCACTGCCCGCCGGTGGGTTTCTGACGTCAACAACTCCATAAGCGCCGCATCTTATTGTTGTGAGGTTCTCCTCTTCAACGGTGCCCATGGCGGAGGAAATTTGAGTCTCAACCACAACCGCCTACTTTCGCGGCGCCAGATCTGAACCACGGAATGCTATCACACCAAGAGATAGGAATTACTGTTGTGATTCGAAAATCACCACCAACCATAGACGGATTTACCGATCAAGTGTTGGCCAAGGGATCAAAAACCTCGGTCCAATACCAATTGTTACAGCCTTGATTGCAATTCAACTATAGAAATACAAGTCTGGACTTAAAAGGGGATTTGAATGGGTGGTACAGGTGTTTCCGAATATTTCTTTAATTTTGTCCAGCCAGCGCAAGCTTCACATGACGTCTTGTCATTCGTGCATGCCACAATTCACTTTTTAATATGTCATTGTGTGGTTTTCTTCTCAATAAGAGAAAAGCCAATGGGAGCAAAACATTTAAGTGTGAGCCCGGGCTATAGGTAGAATTTAAGATCAAAATCATTATTTCAATTTTTTACAAATTATGAAAAATATGAATGTGGTTAAGGATTGCATCCTAAGTTTCAAAACTCAGTGCGATATTTTTTATAAAAGAGGCAACACCTCCGATTTCATTAAAAGAAACCATCATTCTACAAAGTTTTACCACCAAAATACAACCTCCACCAAGAGAAGTAACCGACCCTACAAAATGTCCAGAAAAGCTTACAACATTGGACTGTAGAGAGAAGAAGCTTAAAACTACACCAACGCTGGGATGAAATAGAAAAGGATAATTCTAACAAAAACTTCGACGAGATCTCCAGCAGCGAATTCCTTTTTTATTTCCTTTCCTCACGCTATCCTATTAGTTTTTGAATCCATCTTTACAACTTTCTTTTAGTTCCACCTTTGCGTTGTGCCTCACCTGCATATTACTCCACCATTTAATCCAATAAGAAATATGGAAGAGAACCTCAATAGGTTCAGCCGGCCATATCCCCTAGAAGCAAGCTAGATTTCTTCCTTTCCATATCCACCATAGAACAACCGTTATCCCTACCGAGGCTAGTTTCTTTTTTGATTAGCTGAATTTTTTTAATCCAAATGGTAAAACACTCGTTAACATTTTTTAAGTGGCAACTAGTACCAATAACACAACTAACAATGTTCCACAAATATCTGGCAAGGGGACAAGCGAAAACAATATGTTCAATAGACTTGTCTTTTCCGCAAAAAAGATATCTTCCTCGAATTTACCCCCTCTATGAATCAAAGCATCTCTTGTTAAAATGATTTTCTTAAGCATTACACATATAAAGATTTGTATTCTCAGAGGTAACTTAACTTTCCAACAAAAATTATATGGAACCTTCCCAACGTCACGCATCGTGGTATAGAAAGATTTTACCTAAATTCTTGTGATGTAGTTATTAGAGATAGAATAGACCACGGACGTATGTGTCCGGGTCGTGTACGCAGTCTCCCCTCTCCCCTCAATGTATCTCCTATATAAGCAATGCATATGCAAGGGGCTCGGATCATCCGAGTAGAACCCTCCTACCTGATCGATTTACATGGTATCAGGCCGGCTCTTCCGCCGACGAAACTGATCGCTCCAAAACCCTAAAAAAACCCATCCCCACCGCCGCCGCCACCCCTGCTGACCTCGCCGCGATCTCATGGCTTTGCCGTCCACCGCTCCGCACGTCCACCTTGGTCAGCCTCTCTCCGACAAACTCACCCGCGCGAACTACTCTGGGTGGCGTGCCCAGATCCTACCACCAATACGCGGAGCCCGCCTCTTCGGACTGCTAGACGGATCCGATGCTGCTCCGCCGGAGTTGCTGCCTCTCGAAAATCCTGAGAAAGATCAGCCCTCCAAGACAGCTCCCAACCCGGCTTATGATTCCTGGATCTCTCGGGATCAGCTGGTTCTTGGGTATCTCCTTCAGTCAATCGGCCCGGAGGTTTTGCCTCATGTGCAAAGGATTGAGACCGCCGCCGGTGTCTGGCGTGCGGTTGAGGAGATGTTCGCCTCCCAATGTCAGACCAAGGTCACGAACCTGCGGATCCAGTTGGCGAACACAAAGAAACTTCAGATGACAACAGATGCGTTTCTCACCAAGATGCAAAGTATAGTTGATGAGTTGGCTGCTGCTGGCGAGATCATTAGCTCCAAGGAGCATGTCTCCTTCATCCTCGCTGGCCTCGGTGCGCCTTACAATGCTCTGGTTGCTGCCCTTGGCGTCGTTCCCACGCCGCCCTCGCTCTCCTCCCTGTACGCCCAGCTGCGTGCCTATGATGAACGCCAGGACATGCTTGGTGGTGGCTCAAAGACGGTCTTCGAGACCTCAGCCAATGCCGCTCAGCGCCAAGGCCGTGGGAGGAACAACTACTCCAATAATCGGTCTCGCAGCGACCGTAATGATGGCTCTGACCGCCGTGATACCCGGCGTGATGATCGCCGTGATGACCGCCCTCGCCGTGATGGACGTGGTGGCGGTCGTGCTCCTGCTGGGGGTGGCCGTGGCCGAGGACGTGGCCGGCGCCGTACTACCCCCTGGGTGGATGTGATGTGTCAAATATGCAACAAAGAAGGTCATCCTGCCCGTGACTGTTGGTGGAGGTTTCAGGATGATGACGATGACACAGACGATAAGGAGGCCCATGTTGCTTCATATGGCGTTGATACCAATTGGTACCAGGATAGTGGCGCCACACATCACATCACTGGAGAACTGAACAATCTCACTGTTCGTGACAAGTACCGCGGCAATGACAGAGTCAACACTGCAGGAGGTCATGGTATGGTTATTTCACATGTTGGTCATTCAATTGTTCGTACCCCTGCGCAAAAATTTCATCTTAACAATGTCTTACATGTCCCATATGCATCTAAAAACTTGCTCTCTGTTCATAGATTCACCCTTGATAATCATGTGTTCATTGAATTCCATCCTTTCTTCTTTTTGATTAAGGATCAGGTCACGAAGAGAGTAATCCATAGAGGGCGCTGTGTTGGGGGGCTTTATCCACTCATATCTTCGTTGATGTCTTCGTCTCAGTCTCCCAAGCATGCCTTTGTTGCTGCCAAGCCCTCACAAGCAAGGTGGCATAGTCGTCTCGGTCATCCAAATTTAGCCATTGTTAGACAAGTTGTTAGCAAGAATAAACTTCCCTTTGTTAGAGATTTGAGTTTAGAGTCTGTCTGTGATTCGTGCCAGCAAGCTAAGAGTCATCAACTCCCATATCCTATTTCTACTAGTGTTTCCACAGCTCCCCTTCAGTTAATTTTTTCTGATGTATGGGGTCCTGCGCCTACCTTTGTGGGACGTCATGACTATTATGTAAGCTTTATCGATGATTATAGCAAGTTTACTTGGATTTATTTGCTTAAGAAAAAGTCTGATGCTTACTCTGCATTTATCACCTTTCAAAAGCTTGTTGAGCGCAAATTTGATACTAAAATTCTCACAGTTCAGTCAGATTGGGGAGGAGAATATGAAAAACTCCACTCTTACTTTCAGTCTCAGGGCATCTCTCATCATGTCTCATGTCCCCATGCTCATCAACAGAACGGCTCTGCTGAGAGAAAGCATCGCCACATTGTTGAAGTAGGACTAGCACTCTTAGCTCATGCTCATATGCCCTTGAAGTTTTGGGATGAAGCATTCCTCACTGCCACCTATCTTATTAATATGCTTCCTACCACTGTCATAAAAAATGATACCCCAGTCCATCGCCTCTTAGGTACCCAACCAGACTATAAGTCTCTGCGTGTGTTTGGTTGTGCCTGTTGGCCCAATTTGCGCCCCTACAATAAGCGTAAATTGGCGTTTCGCTCTAAGCAATGTGTCTTCCTTGGCTACAGTCCCCGTCACAAGGGGGTCAAGTGTCTCGATGTTGCCACTGGTCGGGTCTATATTTCTCGAGATGTTGTGTTTGATGAGGCTGTCTTTCCGTTTCAAAATCTTCACCCAAATGCTGGTGCTTTACTCCGCCAAGAAATCTTGCTCCTTGATCCCTCATTACACTCTTTTTCCCATGGGGATGAACATTTGGATGATTTACATGCTGATAATTCTCATACTACTAATCTTGTTCCAAGTGCTCCCTTTGTTGTTCCCCAGGGTACTACAGGACATGTGCCGCCTACTGCTGAAAATCTGCCTGCAAATACAGCTCCAAACAGCTCAAACAGCTCACATGAAATAACAGCACAAGAAGACAGCAGCACTGGACACGAGGATGATTCCCTGACGCGATCTGCCTCGGGATCGGCAGAATCCTCGTCGGATCGCGCGCCTTCCTCTGCCGCTCGCTCGGCGCCCGTGCAGCGGTCCCCCGCCTCGCATGCAAGGGGATCTTCTGCGCCGGGTCAGCGCTCCAGCCCATCTGCCCCGCCCGCAACACCGGAGGCCACAGGATCCCCTGCTCCAACCGGGTCCCCCGTCTCCGACAGCAGCAGCAGCTCTGCGCCGGGATCAGGGGCTTTACAAGATCCAAATTGGGCTGCAGCTATGCATGATGAATACATTGCGCTTGTCAAGAACAAAACGTGGCATTTAGTTCCGCCTCGTCAAGGTAAAAATATCATCGATTGTCGCTGGATATACAAAGTCAAGCGCAAGGCAGATGGATCCATTGATCGCTATAAAGCTCGTCTGGTTGCCAAAGGTTTTAAACAACGCTATGGCATTGACTATGAGGATACCTTCAGTCCAGTTGTGAAAATTGCCACTGTTCGCCTTGTTCTATCCATTGCTGTTTCTCGGGGATGGAGTTTGCGACAGTTAGACGTCAAGAACGCGTTTCTTCATGGCGTTCTGGAAGAGGAGGTTTACATGCGTCAGCCACCTGGCTATGAAGACAAACATCATCAGAATTTTGTCTGTAAGTTGGACAAGGCTATCTATGGCTTGAAACAAGCACCTCGTGCATGGTACTCAAGGTTGAGCTCCCAGTTGGTTCGCTATGGTTTTCATGCCTCCAAATCTGATACATCATTGTTTATCTATCGCAAGTCTCATGTGACCATGTTCATGCTCATTTATGTTGATGATATCATTGTGGTCAGTTCTTCACCCGTGGCCACCAATGCTATGCTTACCGCCCTTGGCAAGGAGTTTGCTCTCAAGGATCTTGGTGATCTTCACTACTTTCTAGGGCTTGAGGTTCATAAGGTTTCTGATGGTATTGTTTTGAATCAAGAGAAATATGCTCGTGATGTTCTTGCTCGTGTTGGCATGACACACTGTTCTGGCATGTCTACACCCTTGTCCTCTTCTGAGAAGATCACTGCAAGGGAGGGTGACCTTCTAGGTCCTGAGGATAGCACCAACTACAGAAGTATGGTAGGTGCGCTGCAGTATCTTACTCTCACAAGACCTGATATTTCCTATGCAGTCAACAAAGTGTGTCAATATCTACATGCCCCTACTACTGTTCACTATTCTGCGGCAAAGAGAATTCTTCGCTACATCAAGCATACCCTGAGTTTTGGATTGACATTTCTTCGTTCCAACTCTACTTTGGTGAGTGCCTTTTCTGATGCAGATTGGGCTGGGTGTGTAGATGATAGACGGTCAACAGGAGGCTTTGCTGTGTTCTTTGGACCAAATCTTATTTCCTGGAGTGCTAAGAAGCAAGCAACAGTCTCCAGGTCGAGTACAGAAGCAGAATACAAATCTGTTGCTAATGCCACGGCCGAGGTGATATGGGTGCAGTCTCTTCTTCAAGAACTTGGCGTTAAGCTGAGACAACCCCCATGTCTGTGGTGTGATAATCTGGGAGCAACATATCTATCAGCCAATCCAGTGTTCCATGCTAGAGCTAAACACATTGAGATTGATTTTCACTTTGTCAGAGAAGGGTGCTCAAGAAACAACTGGAGATACGGTTTATTCCTTCGAAGGATCAAATAGCTGATGGGTTTACAAAACCTCTTCCTGTAAGAAATTTTGAGGAATTTAGATTTAATCTCAACTTGAGAAAGTTGTGATTAAGGGAGGGTATTAGAGATAGAATAGACCACGGACGTATGTGTCCGGGTCGTGTACGTAGTCTCCCCTCTCCCCTCAATGTATCTCCTATATAAGCAATGCATATGCAAGGGGCTCGGATCATCCGAGTAGAACCCTCCTACCTGATCGATTTACAGTAGTTAGTAACCAAAGCATCCTACTATGAGAGTCCAACAGAGAGAATTCTCTGCATGTCTGAAGCAGGTTATGCCACTCAAAGAGTTCCTGACCCTCAAGGGCCCTCCTAAATTGCAGGCCGGAGACTCCCTTGTTAAAAACCTCCTTAACAATAGCATTTTCATTAAGAGAAATCTTAAACAGTCTAGGAAAATAAAATTTAAAGATTTGGCTAGAAAGCCATTTGTCTTTTCAGAAGCATGTTTTCCTCTCCCAACTTGAAACTTACGACAAGAGAAAAAATACTCCCATTTCCATCAGGCCTTTTCAAAAGTGGGAATCCCCTTTTTTTGGGCGGGGGGGGGGGGATAACTTGACTTAGAGTAGATTTTTTTCAGGTACTTACTTGTGAGAAGTGTTTGCCACTCACCTTTTTCGTTAAATAATTTCCACACCCATTTAGCATGCAAAGCGATATTTATTGTTTCCAGATTTAAAATACCCAAACCCCCTTGATTGTTTGGTCTACACACGTGTTCCCAATTAACAAGGTGATACTTATTTTAGAAGGAAGTCCACTTCTTGTCCTTGAACTCTTGGGAAAGTTCACTTTTGGTCCCAAAAATTACTTTTAAGTTTAGGACTAACCTTGAACTCTCTGAATAGTTCACTTTTCATCCCTTTTCAGTTGAGTTGAGCAAATCGCTAACGTGAAAAGAAGAAATAGTGAACCAACCGAATTGGTTTAGAACCAAACCAAGCCCAAACTAGCCGAGATGTCGAACCCAACGTATTAATACAAAAAAACAACAAAACCCTTGGGTCCCTGAACTAGTCTCTTGCTTGATTTTTCTCCCTTCCAATTCACTTGAAAGCGTTGTGCCACAAAGGCATGCTTGCTTGCCTATCAGCATCGTCCCACATCTCTACCCTTGCACCATTGCCTTGAGTTTTTGGGAAACCATGGAAAATATTTTCCTAGCTCAACCGGTATAAGGACTAAAAGTGAATGTTATGATAATTCAAGGTTCATTTTGAACCAAACGGAAGTTCTAGGAGCAAAGGTGAATTTAAACTAGAATTCAAGTACCAAAAGTGGACTTTCTTCTTTTATCTTTATTCTCACTCCACATAAACCTGGATTTAATGATATCATATTTATTCTTCGTCCCCACAAGGATTCTATAAAAATGATATCATGTAAAGAACCGAACATGTGAGTAAAGAATTTATAAGAATTGTTCTCTCGGCGATGGATAAAGGTTTGCCCCAATAACAATCAACCTTTTTTCTCCAACTTGTCCCTAATAGGCTTCCACTCATTGTTTTTAGTCTTTTTCTCATTAACTAGAATTCCCAAATATTTCATCTGCAACGTCCCAGCTTTGCAAGTGAAAATTTCCTCAAATTGGTATGCTCTTTCGTTGGCCTGTTCAAAACAACAAACCTCACTTTTGTAATTAAAGGCTTATTTTTAGGCCACACATTTCTTTAAAGAGACAAAAGATAAATTTTAAACTTCTAGCTTGTTCCAAGTCCTCTTGCAGCAAAAAAAATGGTGTTGTCTGCGTATTGCAGAATCGGCACTCATTTTTATACTACTAAATGGGATCTCAATACAAAATATCTTATAATATGGGCAACATTTTTTTTGCGCGTGTATACACTACACGCGAGGATATGATCCCAGGGGTTAACTTGTAGAACATGAATTCATCAGTTCCGTTTCGAAACATATGTCCTCGTTCGCAACCCAAACACACAAAAGTTCCTTGCTTTTTCTTCCACAAATTCTCAACGCGCAGGAAAACAAAAAACAAAAAACCTGGAAAAATTCATCTCCACATCAATGAAAAGCCCATATCCACCCATCTTTGCTTCAACGCTTGGTGAAGATGATAACAGAGCAGACGGGCTGGGCCCCGCAAGGCCGGGGTTGAGGTGGAGACGCAATGCAAGGGACACATCGTCATCGTCATCCCCCACCTCGACGCAGGCCAAGAAGGTCAGAGCGCCATGGCCCGCATCTAGAAAGGAAGCCAGCCAGGGGATGGGGCGCGCGTTCGTGTACGTCGTCCTGGGCGGCGGCGTGGCCGCGGGCTACGCCGCGCTCGAGTTCGCCCGCCGCGGCGGCTACTCCCGCGGCGAGCTCTGCATCATCTCCGAAGAGGCCGTGAGCGCTCCCACCCACCCTCTCTTCCTTCCTTCTGACTTTTGCTCGCCTTCTGTATTTCATCAGCCTTGAGTAGTGGATAGAACCGCCCGCCACTGGCGGTGCTCCGGATTGCTTTGTTCTCGTGCTTCCAACTGTGTTAGGCAAAAGTTTGCTTTTTTTTTTATTTTCGCCTGATAGGAGGATTGGCTTTGGTTGCTTGAGCCGCCAAGCCAAGAGCGCTTGACATTTTGTTGCCTTGGGGATGGTGTCAGCCTTGATTTTGCCTGGATAAGTAGGGGCTAATGTTGTAACGGGACAATTAGGATGCTATTTAGGGTGACATGGTTTAGTCTGTACTGCAGTCTGCTAACTGAAGGCAAAATATATACTCATGTGTTCCTCTTCGGAATTGGATTAGCTTGAATCCTCTGCCTGGCCTCTAAGGATGCAATTTTCTGCCTAGTTAAGTTCAGCTGCAGGGCTTCCCCTTCAAGGGGCTAGAAAGGAATGTCACTTTTCTCTCTGTGTAAACTTGAAATTCAGCTGGAATAAACAGTAGCCCATATTCCATTCACCGAAGTCAATTTTTTTTTCTCCCATGGAAACTGTGGGAAGCTGGTCTTTGGGTGTGAACCGCATATTTCTGTGTGACTCCATCGTTGAATGCAACTTCTCTGGTAATATTTTCTCTTGTATTCTTGCCAGGTTGCTCCTTATGAACGTCCTGCATTAAGCAAAGGCTATTTACTCCCAGAAGGTGCATTTCTCACACACTTGAATGCTCCGATGCGCAGCTTGTTAGCCTTGCGAACTGTTTTCAATCCTCGTGCAATTTGCAGGACCTTCTCGTCTTCCAAAATTTCATACTTGTGTGGGTGCTAATGATGAGTTACTGACGACAAAATGGTACAAGGAACAAGGTAGGCTTGTTAAGCCTTTTGTTTTCTACTGAATTCTAGTAACTTCCATCTCATGTATAGCATATTGGGAAATGAGATAGTTCATTAGAGTTCTGAGTAAACACCATATCTCATTGAAATATCCTCGCAAAAATAATCTGGTATATGTATGCTATTTTTCTTGGTTCTTCGACTCGGTTATACCGATAGTTAGTATTATGATCCAGTTATTTTTTTTAATGTGTATGCCTGCATCGACACAATATATCTACTAATTGTTGGTTTATTTGACTAGGTATTGAACTCGTTCTTGGAACAAGAGTGATATCTGCTGATGTGAGACGGAAGACATTGCTTACAGCCACTGGAGAAACTATCAGCTATAAGACTCTTATAATTGCAACAGGTGCTCGGGTATGGGCCTATTTATATTTCTTTATGTCCATCTTCTCTAATATTCAAATGGAATATATTTGGTTGACTAATGATTTTTGTGTCTCGGTACATTACATAGGCTTTGAAGCTGGAAGAGTTTGGAATAAGCGGTTCAGATGCTGCAAACATATGTTATTTACGCAATCTTGAAGATGCAGATAAGTTAGTGAATGCGATGAACTCATGTTCTGGTGGAAACGCTGTTGTCATCGGTGGTGGCTACATAGGAATGGAATGTGCAGCAGCATTGGTGACCAATAAGATAAAAGTAACCATGGTCTTCCCGGAAAAACACTGCAGTAAGTATTAGATGTTTGATCACTCAATTTGTTTTGACATGTTGTCTTAGCCTTAGGATTTATGAGTCCCAGGATATGCCGTTAAGACCTCTTTTGCTCATCTATATACAACCTTGATTATTTTCTGCAGTGGGTCGGCTGTTTACAGAAAAAATTGCAGAATATTATGAAAGCTACTACACTTCCAAAGGAGTTACCTTTACCAAAGGAACAGTGCTTACATCCTTTGAAAAAGACTCAACAGGGAAGGTGAGTTTGTATTCCATGAAACTGGGAGTGCTTTGCAGTTGATGATTAGTAACTTGACGTTGTATTAAGTAATGTAACTCTTATCTTATACTCCAAGTCAAGGTCCAGGATTTCCTTTTCTGGCAGTCATATTCAGGTGGCTGGTAGAGGTTCTTGGGTTGGGAGTATGTGTTAACTGTTGAAGTCACAGTCATACTCATTCATTCATCTAAAAGTCATCTCCAGATCAATTGACAAATGTCTTGGCCGATTTCCATTAGGAAATGGCAAAGAACTTATTGGGTTTTGGCCATATGGGGAAGAAATGCCAAGATCTGTATTGTTGCATAGACCCTATTATTGACATAGATTATTGTTGACATAGATTCACTTGGACCTGGTCTGCATGTAGTGGTGATATGGTATCTAGTTATCATGTCTCGTCATGCTTTGATGCAATATATGAGCAAGAGGCTTTGAGAAAACTTGTGCTTCTGAGAGTTGTGTGAAGCAAGTAAACAAAAAATAATAATTTTGGGGGTATTTGAACCTGAGACTCTGGGGAAAAGAAGAATCTGGACCCCTTTTTTTTCGAGAAAACGCAAAGGACCTTTGCGTTTCATTTCATTGAAAAGGAAGAGTTTGGGTTACATCCTCCTAGGAGGCAAAACACAGGAAAATGCAAGAAAAGATCAGTGCACGTCCCAGGTGGGAGGCAAGACTACTCTAAGTCCTTGCGCACCCGCCCGCGCCCAGAGCCTGCTTTCCTCTTTGATCCTAGACACTAGGGAGCGGACAGAAGGTTGAGCGCCTTCGAAGACACAGTCATTCCTATGCTTCCAGGTCATCCAGGGGATCAGCAGGGTGGTGGTGGCTAGTCCCTTGTGCATGGGGCTAGGGGTGTCATGCTTTGCTTTGTGCCACCATTCCATGAGGGATAGCTCGCCATCAGGTGGCCTGACTGTCATTCTGAGCCAGGCAAGAATTTCATGCCACACTTGCCTGGTGAAGGGGCATTCCAGCATCAAGTGCCGCATCGACTCGGGTTCTTGATCGCAGAGGAGGCACTTGGAGTGGTGAGGTAGCCCATGGCGAGCCAGGCGCTCGGCGGTCCAGCATCTATCAAGGTTGGCCAGCCAATGGAAAAATTTGACCTTGGGTGGCGCCCATGTTTTCCAAATCAGCTTCCAGGAGAAACAAGCGGTTGATCCATGGAAGGTAGATAGGTAGCATGAGCTGGCCGCCTTTGAACACCCTTTTCTTAAGGGGAGTCCTTCTGAGTAATGATAAGGCATCCGTGGAGTAAAAGTAGCTTGGTTTTGCAATAGCATGCTCCAACACCAATGAGCATCCTGAGCTTAACAAGGTTCAGCAATTCCTGCTATTTTGTTACTGAATATGGTGTGTCCAGACCAATCAATGCCAACCACTTTTTGGTCTACTATTTTATAGTGTATTTTGCATGTCCGTCTAGTTCAAAACGATACTTAAGCTACTGCATTTATTTGCTGACAATGAATGTTATAGTAAGAAGGTTCCCGTGTATTTACAGGTGACTTCCGTAATTCTAAAAGATGGTAACCACCTTCCTGCTGATATGGTAGTTGTTGGTATTGGGATCCGTGCAAATACGAGCCTTTTTGAAGGTCAGCTGTTGATGGAGAAAGGTGGCATAAAGGTGAACGGGCAAATGCAAAGTAGTGACAGCTCTGTGTACGCTGTTGGTGATGTTGCCGCGTTCCCTATCAAGCTCTTTGACGGTGATATTCGACGGCTCGAGCATGTTGACTCAGCTCGTAGAACCGCTAGGCACGCTGTTGCGGCCATCTTGGAGCCTTCCAAAACTAGGGACGTCGATTACCTGCCATTCTTCTACTCCAGAGTCTTCACACTGTCCTGGCAGTTCTACGGGGATAATGTTGGAGAAGTAGTCCACTACGGTGACTTCACAAGCAGCAGCCCAAGGTTCGGTGCCTACTGGGTCGGTAAGGGTCAGATCACGGGCGCATTTCTGGAAGGTGGAAGCCGAGAAGAGTACGAGGCGTTGTCACTTATTGTTCGGCGCAAATCAAAGGTCTCAAACATGTCTGAACTTGAAAAACAAGGCCTGGCCTTTGCCGTCCAGGAAAGCAAGAAAGACGTACCTGACGGTGGGATAACCCTTGGTGAAAAGCCCGCTTTTGTATGGTATGCAACGGCAGGGGTTGTTGCGGCTGTGTCGATTTCTGTATTTGGTTATTGGTACGGCAGGAAGCGCCGCAGGTGGTGAATCTTGGGATTGGTTAGCGCACCACTGAGCTGATGGAAGAATGCAGGAGGAAGAACTGTGTTGCGTTATTGTTACTTGGAGGGAATCAGTCCTGTATAAACCTGTACGAAAGTGTAATCTTTGTATCAAATGTAAACAAATATAGAAATCCCATCATATATACTGTTAAATGAAATGAAAATGAGATGATGTTACTAAGTCTCAAGAGCCATCCTTTTCTTATATGGGAATCATAATTTTGACTGGTGTCTTTGAACAATTATCCAAGTTTTGCGAAGATGACAGATAACACTTGCAATTCAATAGTTTTGCGAAGACGTTAATAGTTTTGCGAAGATGCCTGAGGCCACTTGCAAGTTAATTTCAAGTCCATGACCATGTAACCAAATATATGCCTGGTGCTGCACTCTCATTACATTCCATTTGCAGCCAAGATACACCCAAAGAGCAGAGCAGAAACCGTATGAGCAGACAAGATGGTGGAAACATGGAGACCAACAAAGGCGCACCTTGCCTTCACCGAGAAGAATTCCTTCCCTGCAACATTTTTCTTGATGCCAAGTGTAAAGAAGATGGCTGCAAGGTCAGTAGTGGTCCCAGAGAGTAGGAGTGTGAGGAAGAGCAAAGGCAAGGCATTTGTTTTTCCCGCCTTGCATGTCCCCACTTGATCTTCTCCCCGCAAGCCAAGAACAAGGCCACAGCTCCTGCTGTATGGCTACTTAAGCTCATCCATGTCGAACCGAATGCCGCAAGGACAGAGGCCAGGTAGAGGACGACAGAACGATCAGACATGGGACGCGCGTTCGCGTACGTGATCCTGGGCGGCGGCGTGGCCGCAGGCTACGCGGCGCTCGAGCTCGTACGCCACGGCGACGGCGTGTCACCTGGCGAGCTCTGCATCATCTCCGACGAGGCGGTACGTGCGCTCTGCCTTCTTCTGTAGCTCTAATAATTCTGCCAAATTCATATACTCCTGAACAATTCTTGGATTTGGCAGGTCGCTCCTTACGAACGCCCTGCACTAAGCAAAGGCTATCTGCTCCCGCGAGGTACCATGCCTACACCTACACGTCCATTCCCTCTTCCGATCATCAGATGTTCTGCTCGATCACACCACACGCTCTTCGCGTTGATCTGAAAATATATGCGTATGAGTTCTTATTAGTTACTCTGTTTTTTCCCTGAAAAAGAAAACTACTCTGTTATTCTCAGGGGCTGCTCGTCTTCCGGCGTTCCACACTTGTGTTGGTGCTAACGATGAGTTGCTCACGGAGCAATGGTACAAAGATCACGGTATATATCCTTTTACCTGTCGATTGTTTTTCAACTGATCCTAGCTACTACTCCCTCCCATACATAAGTTGTACTACTTCCTTAGTAAAACCACTATACTTATTGTGGATCCGAGGGAGTAGCTAGTACATACATGGAGTGGAGTCATTTCGTTATCCCCACTTCGATTCAACCCAGTAGTCAGGTCTATTTCGTTATCTGTTGTGGATCATCATGTGTCTGTGGTGTGCTACTTGACCAGGTATAGAACTAGTTCTTGGGACGAGGGTGGTTTCTGCCGACGTCCGGCGGAAGACACTGCTCACAGCTACCGGAGAGACCATCAGCTACAAGACTCTCATCGTCGCGACAGGTGCGCGGGTAAGCGATGAAAATCAACATTTCCCAATCCTTTGTCACTCTCATGTTTGCGAGAAAAATACTTTAGTTCGTTACATGCATATTTGCAGGTCTTGAAGCTGGAGGAATTCGGAGTGACCCGTTCAGATGCCACGAACGTGTGCTATCTGCGCAGTCTGGAGGATGCAGATAAAATGGTGGGAGTTATGAGATCGTGCCATGGTGGAAACGCTGTTGTGATTGGTGGCGGGTACATAGGAATGGAGTGCGCGGCGGCCTTGGTTGCTAATGAGATCAAGGTCGCCATGGTGTTCCCGAGAAAACACTGCAGTAAGTGTAGGCTCTGTAGCAGCAGTGCTTATCCGAACTCTGAATTTTCTACAATTAAGGACCTGTCTAACCAAGAGCTGCGATTTTGTATTCTGCAGTGGATCGCCTCTTTACACCGAAAATCGCTGAATTCTACGAGAATTACTATGCTGCAAAGGGAGTTACTTTCATCAAAGAAGCCAGGGTTACGTCCTTCGAGACATCGTCAGATGGGAAGGTCAGTATTCTTGTCCTTCCATAAGGCACGGTATAAACAAGGCACGGTATAAACTGAGCTCACCGCCTACCGGTGATTTCGAATGCACAGGTGACTGGAGCGATCCTGCGAGATGGCAGGCGCCTCCCCGCCGACATGGTGGTCGTCGGCATCGGCGCTCGCGCCAACACCGGTCTCTTCGACGGGCAGCTGGCGATGGAGAAAGGCGGGATCAAGGTGAACGGGCGGATGCAGACGAGCGACGCCGCCGTGTACGCAGTGGGCGACGTGGCGGCGTTCCCCGTCGCGCTCCTGGGCGGCGACGTGCGCCGGTTCGAGCACGTCGACTGCGCGCGCAGGACCGCCCGGCGAGCCATCTCGGCGATCTTGGAGCGCGCCGACGACGCCGCGGAGGTGGGGAAGAAGGGCTTCGACTACCTGCCGTTCTTCTACTCCAGGGTCTTCGGGCTGTCCTGGCAGTTCTACGGCGACAACGTCGGCGAACCCGTCCACTTCGGGGACTTCTCGGTCCCGGCCGGCGGAAGGCCTAAATTCGGGGCGTGTTGGGTCAGCGGAGGGCTTGTCGCTGGCGTCTTCCTCGAAGGCGGGAGCCGGGAGGAGAATGAGGCGGTGGCGTCCGCCGTTCGGTGCCGCGCGAGGATCGGTGACGTCGCCGCCGAACTCGAGAGCCGCGGCCTCGCGTTTGCCGACCAGGAGAGCCGCCGGAAGTGGACGCGTCGTTGTTATGGGCTTGCGGCCGGCGGTGACAAGCCTACGTATGCGTGGCATGCCACGGTCGGCGTCGCCGCGGCGGTGTCCATCGCGGCGTTCGCGTACTGGTACGGCTGGCAGGCACCGTACGTGGTGAAACGAGAATTCTGAAGTACTATACTTTGCCTATCACGTGGAGGCTGACCTCAACTAAGATGTAAGCGGGGACATAACAAAATCTCACCTTTAGTTACAAAAAATACCTACGTGAGTACGAGATCACCACTCTTGGAGAAGGCACAAATAAACAAATTCACTTCTACTGGTACGGCTGGCAGGCGCCGTACGTGGTGAAACGAGAATTCTAAATACTATGCCTCAACTAAGATGCAAGCGATATATAGTCTCGATTTATTTTGTGCTTTCTGGTTTAAATTTTGGTTCTAAAATTTAAACTAGAAAACAGAAAATGAAATGAAAGTGGTACTTTACTGGGATCTCGCTTCCAATTCCTTAATCTCAATAACCTCAAGATAATATATCCACTCTTCGGTCTCTAGTCCTCTACGATGATACTATTAAATAGTGGCCACTTTAATTCATGTTTATTCACATAACCTCCTAAGCAAGGGAATGATAAAGTAAGAAAGAATTTTCTATTTCACGCGGCGCATGCGTTAGTATTCATATCCTATAAGAAAGATAAGACCAAATATTTTTGACATATAAATTATTCATAATTAATTATCTCTTAAACCATTAAACCAATTAATCTAATTGACAATTCATTTTCACCGTTGGATTCGTTTCACGAGAACTTTGAAACAAGAACTCTTCTTGTTTTAACGAAAAAGTCACCGCTATTTGCCGGGTTATTGTACTACAGCTACCAGGTTACTAATTAATAGTTACCACCCAAATAATACGCAGTCATTGAAAAAAAAATACATGTTTCATTTTTCTAGTAATGATCTACATGTTCATAAAGTGGGTATTATATCATCTCTAAAAACGTAAAAGTTGACATTACTCATTAAAGGCTAACATTGATGATGAGCGAACTTCACAAAACCTGGTAACCATTTGATTTTGAATTGATAACGAAAATGGTGACCAAGCGATAATACTATGGCAATTAGATTTGAAAAAATGTTGTCAAATATATCAATTGAGATCTAGTTTCGAAGATCTTGTCGCGACAAAGATAGCACGGTCTAATAAAGAAAATTTTCATTTTCTTATAATCCTACTTCAAAGATTGGAGTTGGTAATAAAATTACAGGCACTTCACTCCGATCTTGTGAATACTTGGAACCAACGGTTATATAAAATAATTAAGTAATTACCTAAAAAAATGTGCCTATACCTAGTTGAATATGAGATCACCACTCTTGGAGAAGGCACAAATAAAAAAAATCACTTCTATTCGCGTGTAGAATCATCACTATTTGAAACTGTACAAATAAAGAAATACATATAGTCGCATAGATATATACGACCAACATTCATGTAAAATGTCATAACAAGCAAAGGTGAGATGAGAGATTCCTACTCAAGGGGCCTCTCTAGGTTTTACCTTCTTCTACCCAACTAATTGTCCATAGTGTATCTTGTATTATTTAGCTAATAGTTTTCACTTATTCCACTCCCCATCGATATTCTCAATTTGTATGTCTTCCCCGTGATGATCATCCAGCCCGTGCTATAAACTTTTTGGAAGTACTTTGATTCAAATCTCGTTGTGGTCCTTCATGGCCACTTCAATCTCTCTGGAGTATCCATACATTTTAACTTTCTCAATGTATTTTCGTCTATTTTATAAGCCGGGAAAATAGACCGACTGCCTTAGGCCTCGACAGGTGAAGGCTCCAAGTATAAAAGTATATTAGTAAATATTGTATATGTATAAGAGACTATTGAATTATTTATTAAAAGTCTAAATTTGGAGGAATAGTGTGTGCCAGATGCGCATGAACATGCCAGTCTATTCAACAACATCGAATTTAGTTAGGTTTATAGTTACGGTCTGTTTGAAGTCCTACAGTTTCTACCAGTTTTTCATGCCTAATTATATGTGTGTCTTTATTTCAGAAACTTGCACAGTCGCTTGCTCGATAAGATCATATATAGCGAGCAAATCGCATGTGACCATATCAATAGTCAAATCATATTTACACCAAAGTAGTATAATCTATTTAATTTATTTAGTCATTGGTTATTACTAGTATTGATGCTATTTTAACACCAAGTGCACATTCTGCACACATTGCTATCTCATTGTTGTATCCACGATAATTTGCAGGACGTATTTAGCCACGGAGTATTGCTAAGAATTATGATACATTCATTTATACATGTGAAGTTTCTATAAATATCATTACCTAATCATACACTAAAATCTCTATTAAGATATTTATTAACCCATGTGCTTTGCATATCTTTACCACAAATATCTATACAATACATAGTTTAATTATGAAGCTATCATAAATTATTGGTGAAGAAAACTATGCTACAGAATAAAGTTCAAATCTAGCAGAATGCATGTGTATTTATTAAATACGCATCGTGAGTATGTAAAAAGAATGATGCAACTAACATCTTTTATTTTATGTGGTTAACAATTCGCAGTAAGAAAATAATACTCTTTAAGACCGTAGAATCATGAGAATATGTATAAAGTTTAATATAACTTGTACTGAGATAAATTTGCCATGGGTCCAACTTTTGTTATGTTAAGTTTTAATACTATGCATAATAAGAAATTACGAACATAACGAAATTTCCCAAATAGTCTCATTAGAAATTATGGCCTTTTGTTGTTTCTTTTCTACAAAGAAAAAGAATGTCTAAGGTATTTTCTCTATAAATGATTTTAGAATTGATATGGCTCAGTATCCTGCATAGTTAGTAGTTGCTCGTGATGATTTTCGTTTGTCTCTTTCACTCACTAACACATGTTAACTTGTTTTGGAGATTAGATAGGTTATTTTTATCATATAACTCTTTTGTGTTAATAGATTAATCATGTTGTTAAATAAATGACACTAGTTAAAAGTTTTGAAAAAAAATAACACTACTTAAACCCTGAGATATGATATAGTTGCTCATGTCCTACCCAAGTTTTTTTTCTAATGTACACTTGGAATAGTAGCATCGTATATCGTGGTCTGCTTGCAAGCCTTAGCTAGTGAAGGCTATCACTATCCACTCAAATTTTGGGTATTTTTTTGGATACTCCATGAGCACAAGTTCAATATAGTTAACATCAAATGCAACCCCTTCTATTCAAATTTATGTTTCTAGTGATATTTCATTCAATATTTTTATTTTAATTTAAACATTGGCAGATTTTTGTTTTTGTGTGCTTCATAAGAGGAGCTATGCACACACTACAAGAAAAGTTCTGATAGACAACGTCCCAAAATCGTCAACTAAGGGGCATTTTTCGTCGCCTATGGGCCTAACCCGACGATATGGGTTCCGTTGTCGAAACTGCGTCAGGCAAAGTCCAACGACGATTTTTCGGTCCGTCGCGCGCGCCTTCCGCCACGGAAAATCGAACCGTTGCGGAAGTGTTTTGAGCCCGTTGACCCAATACGTCCCAGACGTATCCATAATTCCCGACGTTCCATGCTTGTTTTATGACAATACTTACATGTTTTGCTTGCACTTTATGATGATTTCATGCGTTTCCGGAACTAACCTATTAACAAGATGCCACGGTGCAGTTCCTGTTTTCTGCTGTTTTTGGTTCCAGAAAGGCTGTTCGGGCAATATTCTCGAATTGGACGAAATCAACGCCAAAGATCTTATTTTCGGGAGCTCCGAACACCGAGACGGAGAGGAGGCCCGGGGCCTGACACCACAAGGCGCGCGGGCAGGCCCACGCGCCGGCCTATGAGAGGGCGCCCTGGTGCTCCTCGCGCCGCCTCTTCGCCTATTTAACCCCCTCGGCCTAAAACACCGTACCACTTGACGAAACTCGAGAAAGACTCCGGGCGCCGCCACCATCGCTCCGGGGACAGTCTCGTCGGCACCTGCCGGGACGGGGAAGTGCCCCGGAAGCCATCTCCATCAACGCCATCGCCTCCATCATGCTCGTGAGTAGTTCCCCCATGGACTACGGGTTCTAGCTGTAGCTAGTTGGTATTCTCTCCCATGTACTTCAATACAATGATCTCATGAGCTGCCTTACATGATTGAGATTCATCTGATGTAATCGGTGTTGTGTTTGTTGGGATCCGATGGATGATACATTATGATTAGTCTATCTATAAAGTTTGTGAAGTTATTGTTGCTGCAATCTTGTTATGCCTAATGCTTGTCACTAGGGCCGAGTGGCATGATCTTAGATTTGAGCTCTATAATTATTGCTTAGATTGTATCTACAAGTTGTATGCACATCCACTGTCCGGAACCAAAGGCCCAGTGGCAATCGGGACAACCGGAGGATGGCGGTGATGTGAGGATACATGTTTTCACGGAGTGTTAATGCTTTGCTCAGGTGCTCTATTAAAGGAGTACCTTAATATCCAGTAGTTTCCCTTGAGGCCCGGCTGCCACCGGCTGGTAGGACAATAGATGTTGTGCAAGTTTCTCATTGCGAGCACGTACGACTAAATATGGAAAACATGCCTACATGATTAATGATCTTGATATTCTGTCTTAATGCTATTTCAATCCTATCAATTGCGAACTGTAATTTGTTCACCCAACACTTGTTATTGGAGAGTTACCACTAGTGTAGATAGCTGGGAACCCGGTCCATCTTTCATCATCATATACTCGTTCTACATGTCAACTATTTTCTGGTACCATTGCTCTCATATTACTACTCTATCTTTGTGTTCTTGTACTATGCTCTCATATTCTTGCTACTTTCACATCACCCATGTTGCTAGTGCTTTTCCAGGTGCAGCTGAATTGACAACTCAGTTGTTAAGGCTTATAAGTATTCTTTACCTCCCCTTGTGTCGAATCAATAAATTTGGGTTTTACTTCCCTCGAAGACTGTTGCGATCCCCTATACTTGTGGGTCATCAAGACTACTTTTCTGGCGCCGTTGCCGGGGAGGGAAGGTAAACGGCACTCACACATTGGCAAGCCCGGCAACTAAGCACTTTTCCTCCTCGTCAACTACGCGCCAAGCACTTTTAGCGCCGTTGCGGGAGGAAAGGTAAAACCTCATGCGGTTCGAAGTGCAGTACTTTGCGGCTCCATTGTGTGTGTGCTCGAAGCTATTCCTTTAGACTCTGCAATTGCGACATTTGGTTTCTTGTTTACACTAGTTAGGCATAATGGACAACAATGACCTTTTTATTCTATTTCCTGATTTAAGACATGGATGGTTTGATGCGAAAATTCAAAAACCCATGGAACATATTAATATGAATGCTTTGAACACCATTGTTGTTAATGATATGGAAAATTCTAAGCTTGGGGAAGCTGGTTTTGATGAGCATGATATTTTTAGTCCCCCAAGCATTGAGAGAAAATTTACTTTGATGATACTTTGCCTCCCATTTATGATGATTATAATGATAGTAGTTTTTTATTACCACCTGTTATGGAGGATAAATTTGATTATGATTACAATATACCTCCTATATTTGATAGCTACTTTGTTGAATTTGCTCCCACTACAATTAATAAGAATGACTATGCTTATGTTGGGAGTAGTAATTATTTTATGCATGAGACTCATGATAAGAATGCTTTATGTGATAGTTATATTGTTGAGTTTGCTCATGATGCTACTGAAAGTTATTACGAGATAGGAAAATATGGTTGTAAAAATTTTCATGTTACTAAAACACTCTCTATGTGCTGAAAATTTTGAAGCTACACTTGTTTTATCTTCCTATGCTTGTTACTTTGCTCTTCATGAACTTGTTTATTTACGAGATTCCTATGCATAGGAAGCATGTTAGACTTAAATGTGTTTTGAATTTGCCTCTTGATGCTCTCTTTTGCTTCAACTTCTATTTCTTGAGAGTGCATCATTAAAACTGCTGAGCCCATCTTAATGGCTATAAAGAAAGAACTTCTTGGGAGATAACCCATGTGTTTTTTTACTACAATACTTTGTTTTATATTTGTGTCTTGGAAGTTGTTTACTACTTGTATCAACCTCTCCTTATCATGTTTTTGTGCCAAGTAAAGTTTCTATGTCAAAGTTGATGTTATATTTGGGATCATTGCGAGAAACAGCATTGTCTGTCACGAATCTAGGCACGTTCTCTGTAGAAAATTCTAAAAATCTGCCAATTTCGAGCGTGATCCTCGGATATGTACAACTTTCATTAGTTTTGAGTTTCCATTTGAGCAAGGTGCCGGCTTTAAATTCGTCTTTACGGACTATTCTGTTTTGACAGATTCTGCCTTTTATTTCGCATTGCCTCTTTGCTATGTTGGATTCATTTCTTTGATCCATTAATGTCCAGTAGCTTTGCAATGTAGAAGTGAAAAGAATGTTTGTGTCACCTATGAACATGTGAATTTTTGATTATGCACTAACCCTCTAATGAGTTTGCTTGAAGTTTGGTGTGAAGGAAGTTTTCAAGGGTCAAGAGAGGAGAATATACTACGATCAAGAAGAAGCGAAAAGTCTAAGCTTGGGGATGCCCCGTGGTTCATCCCTGCATATTTCAAGAAGACTCAAGCATCTAAGCTTGGGGATGCCCAAGGCATCCCTCTTCATCGACAAAGTATCGGGTTCCTTCTCTTGAAACTATATTTTTATTCGGTCACATCTTATATACTTTACTTGGAGCGTCTGTATGCTTTTGTTTTTGTTTTTGTTTGAATAAATGATTGTTTGGGAGAGACACGCTCCGCTGGTTCGTATGAACACATGTGTTCTTAGCTTTTAACTTTCATGGCGAAGGTTGAAATTGTTATATGGTTGGAAACGGGAAATGCTACATGTAGTACTGGTATAATGTCTTGAATAATGTGAAACTTGGCAATTGTTGTGCTCATATAGATCTTTTTTAAGCTCTTGCATCATGTACCTTGTACCCATTAATGAATAATTACATAGAGCTTGTTAAAATTTGGTTTGCATGATTGGTCTCTCTAAGTCTAGATATTTTCTGGTTGAGGTGTTTGAACAACAAGGAGACGATGTAAAGTCTTATAATGCTTACAATATGTTTATATGTGAGTCTTGCTGCACCATTTCATACTTGAGTTTGCTTCAAATAACCTTGCTAGCCTAAACCTTGTATCGAGAGGGAATACTTCTCATGCATCCAAATACTTGAGCCAATATTCATGCCATTTGTGTCCACCATACCTACCTACTACATGGTATTTCTCCGCCATTCCAAAGTAAATTGCTTGAGTGCTACCTTTAAACCATTCAAAATTTATCACCTCTTATTTGTGTCAATGTTTTATAGCTCATGAGGAAGTATGTGGTGTTTTATCTTTCGATCTTGTCATTTACTTTCAGACTTTCACAATGGACTAGTGGCTTCATCCGCTTATCCAATAATTTTGCAAAAAGAGCTGGCAATGAGGTTCCCAGCCTCAATTAATTAACTTGCATTAATAATTCTCTTCACATGTTTTGCTCGATTCATCAGTAAGCAAGTAATTTTGCAAATAGACACTCCTCCATGGTATGTGAATGTTGGAAGGCACCCGAGGATTCGGTTAGCCATGGCTTGTGTAAGCAAAAGGTTGGGAGGAGTGTCATCCATAAATAAAGAAAAACTAAACTAAAGTACATGTGTAAACAAAAGAGAAGAGGGATGATCTACCTTGTTGTAGAGATAACGTCCTTCATGGGAGCCGCTCTTGAAAGTGGTTGATGAGGTAGTTAGAGTGCCCACTACCATTCGTTGACAACAACAAACACCTCTCAAAATTTTACTTTTATGCTCTCTTTATGTTTTCAAAACCAAAGCTCTAGCACAAATATAGCAATCGATGCTTTCCTCTTAGAAGGGCCATTCTTTTACTTTATGTTGAGTCAGTTTACCTACTTCCTTCCATCTTAGAAGCAAACACTTGTGTCAACTGTGCATTGATTCTTACATACTTGCTTATTTGCATTCATCATATTACTTTGTGTTGACAATTATCCATGAGATATGCATGTTACAAGTTGAAAGCAACCTCTGAAACTTATATCTTCCCTTGTGTTGCTTCGATGCCTTTACTTTGAACTTATTGCTTTATGAGTTAACTCTTGTGCAAAACTTTTTGATACTTGTCTTGAAAGTACTCTTCATGAAAAGTTTTGCTATATGTTATCTATTTGTTAGCAACTATAGATCATTGCCTTGAGTCACTTCATTCATTTCATATGCTTTGTAATAGTATGATCAAGGTTATGTAAGTAGCATGTCACTCCAGAAATTATTCTTTTTATCGTTTACCTGCTCGGGACGAGCAGAACTAAGCTTGGGGATGCTGATACGTCCCAACGTATCCATAATTTCTGACGTTCCATGCTTGTTTTATGACAATACTTACATGTTTTGCTTGCACTTTATGATGATTTCATGCGTTTTCCGGAACTAACCTATTAACAAGATGCCACGTGCCCGCTGTTTTTGGTTCCAGAAAGGCTGTTCGGGCAATATTCTCGGAATTGGACGAAATCAACGCCAAAGATCTTATTTTTCTCCAGAACACCGAAGGGGAAACGGAGAGGAGGCCCGGGCCCCGACACCACAAGGTATGCGCGGGCGAGGCCTGGCCGCGCCTGGCCTATGAGAGGGCGCCCGGTGCCCCTCCGACGCCGCCTCTTCGCCTATTTAACCCCTTTCGACCTAAAAACACCGTACCACTTGACGAAACTCCAGAAAGACTCCAGGGGCGCCGCCGCCATCGCGAAACTCCAATTCGGGGACAAGTCTCTGTCGGCACCTGCAGGCCGGGGAAGTGCCCGAAGCCATCTCCATCAACGCCATCGCCTCCATCATGCTCCGTGAGTAGTTCCCCCATGGACTACCGGGTTCTAGCTGTAGCTAGTTATTCTCTCCCCCATGTACTTCAATACAATGATCTCATGAGCTGCCTTACATGATTGAGATTCATCGATGTAATCGGTGTTGTGTTTGTTGGGATCCGATGGATGATACATTATGATTAGTCTATCTATAAAGTTTGTGAAGTTATTGTTGCTGCAATCTTGTTATGCTTAATGCTTGTCACTAGGGCCCGAGTGGCATGATCTTAGATTTGAGCTCTATAATTATTGCTTAGATTGTATCTACAAGTTGTATGCACATGTCACTGTCCGGAACCAAAGGCCCCGAAGTGACAGAAATCGGGACAACCGGAGGGGATGGCGGTGATGTGAGGGACACATGTTTTCACTGAGTGTTAATGCTTTGCTCAGGTGCTCTATTAAAAGGAGTACCTTAATATCCGATAGTTCCCTTGAGGCCATACCACCGGCTGGTAGGACAGATGTTGTGCAAGTTTCTCATTGCGAGCACGTACGACTAAATATGGAAAACATGCCTACATGATTAATGATCTTGATATTCTGTCTTAATGCTATTTCAATCTATCAATTGCCCAACTGTAATTTGTTCACCCAACACTTGTTATTGGAGAGTTACCACTAGTGTAGATAGCTGGGAACCCGGTCCATCTTTCATCATCATATACTCGTTCTACATGTCAATTTTTCTGGTACCATTGCTCTCATATTACTACTACCGCTGCGTATTCTTGTTACGCTGCTCTCATATTACTTGCTACTTTCACATCACCCCGTTGCTAGTGCTTTTCCGGGTGCGGCTGAATTGACAACTCAGTTGTTAAGGCTTATGAGTATTCTTTACCTCCCCTTGTGTCGAATCAATAAATTTGGGTTTACTTCCCTCGAAATTGCGATCCCCTATACTTGTGGGTCATCACTGCGACGTCATGCAAACCGACACGTGTGACGTCTTCTGCACGATTCGCAGCGTTAACCAGCTGAGCTCAGTAGTAGATGGTAGGCCCACACAGGCACACGTCTTAAGCCGGGCGGGCCGATGACATAGTTTGGCCAGGTCAACTATATAGCTGGGCTGGTCCATTAGTTACGTGGGGCGGGCCTAACCTCTAAGGTTGACTGGTCAAAACTTAAATGGGTCGCCCATTTAACATGTGGGGTCCACTTCAAGTATCGGGCCGGCCCAAGAAGCAAGTGGGCCGGGCCAAAAACACGGGTGGGTCCCACTTTCTGCGTTAAAAGACCGGCCCATTTAGTGTGTGGGGTCCACCGTATAGCAAGTGGGCGAGGCAAAGGTGGGTCCCACTTTCCAGTTAAAGGGTCGGCCATTTAGTTTGTGGGGTCCACCATATAGCAAGTGGGCGGCCCAACAAAATAGTGGGCGGGCCAAAAACACGGAGTGGGTCCCGCTTTCCTGTTAAAGGTAGGCCCATTTAGTATGTGGGGCCCACCATATAGCAAGTGGGCCGGCCCACCAAGATAGTGGGCGGGCCAAAAACACAGGTGGGTCCCACATCCTGTTAATGGGCCAGCCCATTTGGTATGTGGGGTCCGCATATAGAAAGTGGGCCGCCCCAACAAGATAGTGGGCCGGGCCAAAACACAGGTGGGTCCCACCTTCCTATTAAAGGGCCGGCCCATTTGGTGTGTGGGGTCCACCATATAGAAAGTGGGCGGCCCAACAAGATAGTGGTAGGGCCAAGCAGTCCACCTTCCTATTAAAGGGCAGGCCCATTTACCATGTGGGACCACCATAGAGCAAGTGGCGGCCCAATAAGCATGTGGAGCCCATTATCGGTAGGGCGCCTACTAAAGAAGTGGGCGGCCCAAAATGAAAGTGGGTCCCACACTAAGTGAGCCGGCCCAATCTGTTGTAGGGCCCTACTTGTTTGACTAGTCAACTTGCATTAAATTTCATGAGCCTAAAATCTGATTTCAATGATACACACAAGTACATACACAAATAAAACAAATAGGAAAATTACAAGGCAATTAATGTGCCCAAATAAAAAAATTACATAGAATCATTGAGGACTTCTATTAGCATCATCAATAACACGTTGACATTTGGCAATCGCCTTGATTGAATCTTGTGTACTCTTTGTCAACATATCATCTAAATCTTAAGCAGCAATACCATGTCTTTTATAAAGTACAGCCTTGAGATATTCTTTTCGATGAAAATGGTCTAGGTTGACGGCTATGAGAAGATGCATCAGAAGAAAGATCAGAACTTTTTGTGGGCCTCACTTCTAATGAAGATTGCCTCATCACAACTGCATTCTGATAATAATGCAAAAAGAGTAAAACGATGAACTATGCAAACATTTATTATGCAATGTAGATATAAGATAATAACAAGTTGCATAAATAAGACATGTATGGAACTTGTACTAAGCACAAACTTACATCATAATGTTGCACAGGGTCGCTACAGATCCTTTTTTGGCGACTATCTTCTAATGATGACTGCTTCATTAACTATTCAAACATGTATTACGCAATGTAGAGATCAGATAACAGCATGTAGCAGAAATAAGCACAAGATAAGATAAGATGCATGTACTAAGCACATACTAGCTCACTGCAGGTCTTCTCTTGCGTGCACTAGTTGTGGTCAACATGCCTATCATTTTAGGTTCAGCCATCAAGTGAAATGCTAATCCTCTGCTCCATTGTCCTTAATCTGTGTTTAGATATCACATTTAAGACCAAGTCAGCTGGTTTCAAATAACAAAAAACTTGAGCTGCCAAATGAATAAGCCAATATTTACGAGATATCAGATTAAAACCAACTAGATGTTGCTTTGCATGAGATACGAATTTCAGACATTCAGAGTTAGAGTAGGGTAATGCCAAGGTTTTACACATAAAATAAACTGGCATTAAGAATGACCAAATGTCAGGTTCAAATCACCCTCGAAGTTTCTCCAAGACAAGCATATCAAATAAGCAGAAACATAGTAAAGCATGAATGGCATTGCTATGGCAGGGTTCCAAGTGTTAATCTCTTGCATAAGGAACAATGCATATAGGTTATAGATAATTACGGAAGTAAACTGCCAAAATTACCAACCACGAACTCAGATTCCAACCTTACCTAGCGTCCCCGCTGTATGTTGGATGTTCTAATAAGTGGTTTGCATGATCAATCCCTAGGAAAAATAACATTGACAAAATTGATCTCACGATAATACAAAGACCAGGACATGCGCGGTAATAACTATATAAGCTAAGAGCGAGGTATAAGAGCAAGCGATTAGGCCACATAACGCATGATTATAAAAGCGTGTGAGAATAGTAGACAGAAAGCGACTAGCGATGAGCTAATGGCGTGGTATAGAACAAGCGAGATTGGAAATACCTGCCGCGACAATAGCTTGATGCGACAATAGCATGGTACAAAGCAGGTTAGCGACAAATGAATGGGTACAAGGCTATAAATATGTGGATGCACTGCAGTGTGATAGAATGAGCGGATGGTAGCGGCGGGATAATGCTTTATCTTATTACAATATTTAAAACAAACTTCATGCGAAATAACATGAAGAAAGTTAACGACATGAGATCGCAAATAACTACACAAAACATGGCTAAAAACACACGATCTAGCAGACGTACTAAGCAAGCTCTTGGCGGGGTGAATGAGGCCGACAACTGCATTCAATGAGCAGGCGATGAATGCGACCCTGTTTGATGAAGCGGAGCGTTAGTGAGCGAATCTGGTTAGGTAGCAGGTATTAGGTGAAGTTGATACAGCAATGCGAGTGAAGTCGGTGGCCAGGTGGCGGTGAAGCCAGTCCGTCGGTGGCCGAGTCGTGATGACCAGATCCGTCGATTAGCGAAGATCGAGGCGGTGAAGCAGATCCGTCGGTGACGAGGGCGGCGGGAGAGCGGATCAGGTGGGTGATGTCTACGGGAGCTTCTATTCTTGTAGACAGTGTTGGGCCTCCAAGAGCAGAGGTTTGTAGAACAGTAGCAAGTTTCCCTTAAGTCGTTGGGTTATCGAACTCAGGGAGGAAGAGGTCCAAGATATCCCTCTCAAACAACCACTGAAATCACAAAGCAAGAAGTCTCTTGTGTCCCCAACACACAAAATACACTTACCTAGTAGGTGTACTAGTTCGGCGAAGAGATAGTGGAATACCAAGTTGTATGGATGTATATGAGTGGTAATAGCAATCTGAATAAAATATGGCAGCGAGTAAACATCCAACAACAGTAAGTAAACGGTGTTTTCAGTATTGGAAACAAGGCCTAGGGATCATACTTTCACTAGTGGACCCTCTCAACATTGATCGCATAATAAATACTTCTTCTCATATGTGCTACATACACTCTTGTTTGATAATGAACATCATTGCGTAGGATTACACGAACCCTCAATGCCGGAGTTAACAAGCTCCACAATTCAATGTTCATATTTAAATGACCTTAGAGTGCATGAAAGATCGAAACGAAACCAAGAACTAACATAGTGCACACACTGTTCACATTACACTATGAAGGAGGAATAGATCACATCAATACTATCATAATGATAATTAACTCCACAATCTACAAGAGATCGTGATCATAGCCTATGACCACACGGTGCACACACTAATCACCTTTACACAAGTAGGAGGAATAGACTACTTTAACAACATCATGAGTAGCACACAACTAGTGCGATACAAAGCTCATCATATGGATCTCAATCATGTAAAGCGGCTCCTTGAGATCATTGTATTGGAGTCTGAGAGAGAGAGATTAACCACATGGCTACGGTAGAGCCCTCAGCCAGGGGTACTACTCCCTCCTCATCATGGAAGCAGCGAAGGCGGTGAAGATGGCGGTGGAGACGGTGGAGATGACTCGGGGGCAATTCCACAGTCGGCGAGAATGCGGTGAGAGACCACGTCCCCCGAATCTTGATTTCGCGATGGCGGCGGCTACGGAAAGGTTTTCTCCGTATCGTGGTTCTCAGTCGGTGTTTTCGACCGAGAGAGGCTTAAATAGGCGAGAAGAGAGAGTCGGAGGGACACGGGCTGCCACACCCTAGGGGGCGCGCCCCCCCTGGCCCGCGCCGGGGGTGGTGTGGGGCCCCGCTGGCTCCCTCTCATCTCTCCGGTGCTCTGGAAGCTTCAGGGAAAAATAGGAACCTGGGCGGTGATTTCGTATTCCGAAAATATTTCGTTACTAGGATTTATGAAACCAAAAACAGCAGAAAACAGCAACTGGCCTTTCGGCATCTCGTCAATAGGTTAGTTCCGAAGCATAATAATGACATATAATGTGTATAAAACATGTAGATATCATCAATAAAGTGGCATGGAACATAAGAGAAATTATCGATACGTTGAGCCCGTATCAGCATCTAAACTGGTTCTGCTCGTCCCGAGCAGGTAAAGCGATAACAAAGATAATTTAGCAACATAATCTTAATCATACTATTGTAAAGCATATGAGATGAATGCAGCGATTCGAAGCAATGATGAAGATAATGAGTAAACAAATGAATCGTATAACAAAGACTTTTCATGAATAATACTTTCAAGACAAGCATCAATAAGTCTTGCATAAGGAGTTAACTCGTAAGCAATAAATTCTTAGTAGAAAGCTTTGAAACAACACAAGGAAGATATAAGTTTCAGCGGTTGCTTTCAACTTTAACATGTATATCTCATGGATAATTGTCAACATAAAGTAATATAACAATAGGTAAACATGTAAGAATCAATGCACAGTTCACACAAGTGTTTGCTTCTAAGATAGAAAGAATAGGTAAACTGACTCAACAATAAGGTAAAAGAATGGTCCTTCAAGAGGAAAGCATCGATTGCTATATTTGTGCTAGAGCTTTGATTTTGAGAAACATATAGAGAGCATAAAGTAAAGTTTTGAGGAGTGTTTGTTGTTGTCAACGGTAGTTGGTACTCTAACCCCCTTGCCAGACAAACCTTCAAAGAGCGGCTCCCATTTTATTTTATTTTTGGGTGGCCCTCCTTCCAACCTTTCTTTCACAAACCATGGCTAACCGAATCTCGGGTGCCTGCCAACAATCTCATACCATGAAGGAGTGCCTTTTAATTTTAGTTTTATTATGATGACACTCCTCCCCACCTTTGCTTTCTCAAGCCATGGCTAGCTTGAATCCTTCGGGTGCCGTCCAACAATCACATACCATGGAGGAGTGTCTATTTTTGTTAATTAATTTGGAACTGGGAATCCCATTGCCAGCTCTTTTTATAAAATTATTGGATAAAGCGGATGAAGCCACTAGTCCATTGGTGAAAGTTGCCCCACAACAAAATTGAAAGATAAACACCACATACTTCCTCATGAGCTATAAAAACATTGACACAAATCAGGAGTTGATAAATTATGGAATTTTTAAGGTAGCACTCAAGCAATTTACTTTGGAATGGCGGAGGAATATACTATGTAGTAGGTAGGTATGGTGGGCACAAATGGCATGAATATGGGCTCAAGTATTTGGATGCATGAAAAGTATTCCCGATACAAAGTTTAGGCTAGCAAGGTTATTTGAAGCAAACTCAAGTATAAAATGGTGCAGCAAGACTCACATATAAACATATTGTAAGCATTATAACACTTTACATCGTCTCCTTGTTGTTCAAACACCTCAACCCCAGAAAATATCTAGACTTAGAGAGACCAATCATGCAAACCAAATTTTAACAGGCTCTATGTAGTTCTTCATTAATGGGTGCAAAGTACATGATGCAAGAGCTTAAACAAGATCTATATGAGCACAAAAATTGCCAAGTTTCACATTATTCAAGACATTATACCAATTACTACATGTAGCATTTCCCGTTTCCAACCATATAACAATTAACAAAAGTTTTCAACCTTCGCCATGAAAATTAAAAGCTAAGAACACATGTGTTCATACGAACCAGCGGGGCGTGTCTCTCCCACACAATCATTTATTCAAACAAAAGCAAAAACAAAAACACACAGACGCTTCAAGTAAAGAACACAAGATGTGGTTGAATAAAAATATAGAGAAGGAACCCGATACTTTGTCGATGAAGAAGGGGATGCCTTGGGCATCCCAAAGCTAGATACTTGAGTCTTCTTGAAATATGCAGGGATGAACCACAGGGGCATCCCCAAGCTTAGACTTTTCATTCTTCTTGATCATAGTATATCATTCTCCTCTCTTGACCTTGAAAACTTCCTTCACACCAAACTTCAAGCAAACTCATTAGAGGGTTAGTGCATAATCAAAAATTCCACATGTTCAGAGGTGACACAAACATTCTTTTCTTACTGGACATTGCATAAAGCTACTGGACATTAATGGATCAAGGAAATAAATCCAATATAGCAAAAGAGGCAATCACGAAATAAAGGCAGTCTGTCAAAAAGCAGAACAGTCAAAGTAAAGGCCAGACCCAAAGCTGGCTGGACTTGCTCAAATGGAAAAACTCAAAACTAATGAAAGTTAGTACATATCTTAGGATCACGCTCGTAAATTGGTAGATTTTTTCGAATTTCTACAGAGAGCTGTGCCCAGATTCGTGACAGTCAGCAATGCTGTTTCTGCGCGACGATCCCAAATATAACATCAACTTACGACATAGAAACTTTACTTGGCACAAAAACATGATAAGGAGAGGTTGCTACAGTAATATAAGCAACTTCCAAGACACAAATATAAAACAAAGTACTGTGGCAAAATAACATGGGTTATCTCCCCAGAAGTTCTTTCTTTATAGCCATTAGGAATGGGCTCGGCAATTTTGGTGATGCACCCGTAAGAAATAGTATTTGTAAAAGAGAGCTTCAAGAGGCAATTCAAAACACATTTGAGCCTAACATACTTCCTATGAAAGAATCTTATACACAAATGAATTCATGAAGAGCAAAGTGGCGAGCATAAGAGGATAAAACACGAGTAACTTAAAGATTCTCAACATAAAGAGGAAACTTAATATTATTAAGATGCATATAACCATATTTCCCTCTTTCTCATAATAACTTTCAGTAGCATCATTGATGAAATCCACAATATACCCATCACTTAAAACATTCTTATCATGGTTCATATGCATAGAAATATCATTAATTTTGGCATAAGAAGAGTTATTCTCATTAATAGTAATTGGAGCAAGATTATTATCAAGAATTTGAACATAGTAAACAAGAGTTGCATATTAAAAGAATTGTTTTTGGCAAGCCCATCATAACTATGACAAGTTTCATAAGGATAATTGTAACATGTGTCATATACATCTCTACAGTAATTATCTAAACCTGAATATGTAATATCATCATTTTCACTAAAAGTAGAAGTCTCAAATACAGGATCTTCAAGCACAACATCCCCAAGCTTAGGGCTTTCAATATCATCGTTTAAGGGGACATGAATAATGCTATCATCATTAATTTCATAATCAGTACCAAAGAGATTTTCAATATCAAAGGCAGTGTGCTCATCCAAATCATGATCACTAATATGGGTAAAGGGTATAGGAAGATCATCGTACTCAGATTCATTATCATAATAATCATTAGGAGCAACATACTTACGGTTACCTAGCGTTATCTCATTCACGCGGGGATATGCTGTTACCTCTTTCTTTTTATTCTCCTTCTTCTTCTTCTTCTTCTTCTTCTTCTTCTTCTTCTTCTTCTTCTTCTTCTTCGTTCCCTTCTTCTTCTTCTTCTTCTCCTCGTTCCCTTCTTTAGGAGGAAGAGGCTTGAATGGTGGCTTGTCCGCATAACCTGATTTTCTTTTAGAAACAATAGAAGAAACTTGGGAGGTTCCCTCCTTTTCATTAATTAATTGAAAACACACAGCGGTCTTATCATATTTTGGCAAGGTGTCATCTTCTAAAATATTTTGTATGTAAGTATTTGTATGGCTATTATCAATGCAATAAGAAAGACAACCATGCAGGACATCATCAATATTAAGATCGTTAATATTTAACAAAGAAATTTTTCTTGATAACTCTTCACACTTCAAAAATAAGGTAAGTTCATCATGCTGATTAGGGTAATTTCATCATCACAATACAAATTTGCAGCACTCATGGGGTTTGAATTATCATTGGAGGAACATTGAAAATTAAAATGACCAACTCTATGTCAAAGTTCACAAATAAAAAGGATAGAGGGCACACACCTTTTCTCCAAGATCATCTAGAGCTCTAGACCACTTTCTAGTTTTTTCATTTATGTGATGGATACAATATTCATCTTCTATTTGATTAATTCCACAAGGTCTATGTATTCTACAAAAATTCATGCTTATAGGAAATAGCATTCTTAGGAGTTTGAGTATGCTTATTGCAATCATTAACAACAATGTCATTTTTCATACAAGTCTCTTTAAAAGGTTCATGATACTTATCAAAATTCTTTTTAGGCAATTCTAAATGAAAAGCAAAGGCTTTATAAAGATTTGCAGCAACTTGAGAGTCAAGACCATAAGTAGCACTCATATTTCGAAATTTACCACTATCCATGAAAGTTTCAATGCATTCATAATCATAATTTATACGACTCTTTACCTTTGTCGTTCTCCCAATCTTCAGCATTCTTAATCCGATCAAGAAGGTCCTTTTATTCTTCTTTATTGCTCGTGAATGATCCGAACAAGTAGTATCCGGCAAGGTCTTATCTTGAAAAGAAAGTCTTGCATAGAGATTATCAATAATAATATTACCAGGGAGCTCATGATTGGGGCATTTGAGCATTAAAGTCTTCAATCTACTCCCATGCTTGGGCAATACTCTCCATCATGAGGCCAGAAAGTATATATGCGGTTCCGATCTTTGTGGATTTCACTTGGAGGATAGAACTTGGAATAAAATAGAGCACGATATCCTTCCAATCAAGAGAGCGTCCCGTCCTTCAATAGTTTATACCAATGCGCTGCACCAGATAGCAATATAACAAATAATTTCTTTCTAACTTCATCCATTGAAATACACACTTGAATAATCCGCATAATTCATGCAACAGTAAATGATTCCTAGGATGGACAGTTCCATCCCTTCATAGCGTTTATCCATAACACGTTCAATAATTTCCATAGGTATTTATACGGAATACTTTCAGCAGGTGGATTTAAAGTATCAGAAGCATCATTAGAGCAAAATATTTCTTCTAAAGCGGAGGAGCAAAAAAGATTATTTTTATGTAAACTAGCTTCCCCAAGCTTAGACTTCTTCATAGCATTAGCAGTAATTGCATTCATACTAATAACATTTCTACTATATTCATATTAATAGGTTCCATGGGTTTTTTAATTTCGCATCAAACCATCTGTCTTAAATCAGGAAATAGAATAAAAGGTCATTGTTGTCCATTATGCCTAACTAGTGTGTAAGAAACAAAAAGATATGGTACGAGTCTAAAGAAATAGCTTGACACACACACAATGGCGGAAAAGTACTGTTACACACGGAACCGGGAGTATGAGTGCCTTTACCTTTCCTCACGGCAACGGCGCCAGAAAAGTGCCTGATGTCTACGGGGGCTTCTATTCTTGTAGACGGTGTTGGGCCTCCAAGGCAGAGGGTTTGTTAGAGCAGGTAGCAAGTTTCCCATGGAAGTGGATTACCCAAAGGAGTTTATCGAACTCGGGAGGAAGAGGTCAAGATATCCTCTCAAGCAACCCTGCAATTACAAGAAAGTCTCTTGTGTCCCCAACACACAAATACACTTGTCGGGTGTATAGGTGTACTAGTTCAGCGAAGAGATAGTGAAATACAAGCAATATGGATGTATATGAGTGGTAATAGCAATCTGAATAAAATATGGCAGCGGGTAAACATGCAACAGAACAGTAAGTAAGCGGTGTTTGCAGTATTGGAAACAAGGCCTAGGATCATACTTTCACTAGTGGACACTCTCAACATTGATCCGCATAATAAATACTTCTTCTCATATGTGCTACATACACTCTTGTTTGATAATGAACATCATTGCGTAGGATTACACGAACCCTCACTGAGTTAACAAGCTCCACAATTCAATGTTCATATTTAAATAACCTTAGAGCATAATAGATCATTGCAAAATAAACCAAGAACTAACATAGTGCACCCACTGTCCACATTACACTATGAAGGAGGAATAGATCACATCAATACTATCACAATGATAATTAACTCCACAATCTACAAGAGATCGTGATCATAGCCTACGACAAGAACCACACGGTGCACACACTAATCACCTTTACACCAAGTAGGAGGAATAGACTACTTTAATAACATCACATGAGTAGCACACAACTAGTAGCGATACAAAGCTCATCATATGGATCTCAATCATGTAAAGCAGCTCATGAGATCATTGTGTTGATGTACGAGAGAGAGAGAGATTAACCACATAGCTGCCGGTAGAGCCCTCAGCGTGAATTACTCCCTCCTCCTCATGGAGGCAGCGATGGCGGTGAAGATGGCGGTGGAAAGCGGCGGTGGAGATGACTCACGGGGCAATTCCTGATCGGGGGTGCCGAGGAACGAGACTGTCCCCCGAATCTTGATTAGCGATGGCGCGACTCCCTGGAAGAGTTTCCGTGTCGTGGTTCTCCGTCGGTGTTTTTAGGTCCAGAGAGGCTTAAATAGGCGAAGAGGAGAGTCGGAGGGGCCACGTTTGCCCACGCACCCTGGGGCGCCCCCACGGCCCTGGCAGCCGGGGTGTGGTGTGGGCCACGACTCCCTCTCATGCTCACCAAAGGTGCTCACGGAAGCTTCCGGAAAAATAGGAGTTTGGGCGGTGATTTAAGTCCGATTAAAATATTCGTTAAGTTCTTCAAAACCAAAAGCAATGACTTGACAAGCGGCCTTTGACATCGTCAATAGGTTAGTTAGGAAAAACGCATAATAATGACATATAATGTGTATAAAACATGTAGATATCATCAATAAAGTGGCATGGAACATAAGAAATTATCGATCACGTTGGAGACGTATCGGTGGGTGAACAGCCAACACGATCAAGGCTACGTTGTAGTATGCCGGCGGCAAAGCAGATCTAGTACTGTAGAGAGTCAGAGCTTTGGCGTGTGAGAGTATTTTTGAGCTAATGGGGGCGAATGGTTGGTGGGTGGGTGTGGGCCTGTGGGGAGGGTTCGGGATCTAGGCAAGATATTTCATTGTTGCCGAATGAGCCCTCCATGGTCGGTGGGTTGCTTCCGGACCAGGGTTAAAAGGGTAAAACTGGTCACGGAATTTTCGAATGGATGCGGCGGGATGATTTGGCGTGTGGCGAAATTTTCAGTTTCAAGCTAGCAGAGCGACAAAAATAATGTTCTTCCCGAGGGAGCTCTCTTCCTCTTCTCTTTCTCTCTCTCGAGTCTCTCCCACTCCCGGCTCCTCTCCCCATTCTCTCCAGAGGCGGCCTCGCCAGAAGCCAGGAGCAGACACGACCTCTCGTATATTGTACACTCAAGACAATTAATTGATTCCAACTTTCCTTAGACGTGTATGTATCGAGAGTAAAAACATGTGTGGATACATCCATATTTAGATAAGCAAAGTTGAGTCAGCTAATTTGGATCCGAGGGAGTTAGTGTTGTTGTAAGCTTAGATCCAGTGTTTCCCATGAGCAGAATGGCGCAATGGAGTCGGGAATCTCGTCATCGGCTTCAGATCTGGCCTATGGTGAATCTGGCGGATCTTGCCGGCCAAAACCCGATCTGGTGCCATCAATGTGATGGCGCTAACGGTGAGGCTTGCTTTGGTCAGTGCTTCAGATCTGGCCAATGGGGAAGTCAAGCTGCCAAAGTTCACAAGCTCGGGGCATACGACGGCGTCATCCGTCTTGCCCGTGCACATCTTGGACTTTCGACGGCCCTTCTCGAAACCAATATGCCGTTAACAAGAGGCCTTCTTCTCCTTCGTCTGGCATTACCCAGCGAAACATAGTCCCAGAGGTAGTGCGTCCGGCGCGGAGTTGCTGAAGGATACGGAGACGAAGATCGATGCGGTGAGAAGGACTCGATTGATTTTCTTGTATATGTTTTGGGGTCCTTTTTGTAAAGTTAGGGTTCTATTAGTTATTGTCTAGTACTTTGCGTTCTCTATGTAATTTTTTGGACTAGTTTCCATTAGCCTTGATAAACTTGAATTTGGCTTAATTTCAGGGGAAAAAAAATATTGCATATGGCTATATGTATAAACATTCTTGAGATTTAAACTATATATGTGCCATGCATTAACCCTAAACCATATATATGTAATAACCCTAGCTGATCAAACCCTACTTAATTAAAATAAATAACCCTAAACTATACTATGCATGCACTTTATGCGCAAAGGTGCGGGTGCCTCTAAATAATGTGTGTTCGCACTCGATCGATGATCCCTAAACCTTATACAACCCTTTAAAACCTAATCCCTAATCCCTAAACCCTAAACACCCTAAACATTAAACCTAGACCTAAACCTAACCTAACCCTAAACCCCTAATTAAACCCTATATAGGCCAACGACACTTAATTGTGCATCAGGCAGGCCAGGGTGCCTCGAGGTCCTCTAATTAAATTAAATGTGCCATGCATTAACCTAAACCATATATATGTAACTAACCATAGCTAATCAACCCTACTTAATGAAAACACATAACCCTAAACTATACTAGCTATAACCCGATCTAATAAGAACATGCTCTATATATAGAGCTAGCAAATTAAACAGTAGATTAACACCAATTAATATATACATGGCCTATGCTCGATCATGTTGTATAACATATCCACGAGATTCATTAATTAATTATATAATTATCGTGATAAATTAATTACCTTTAATTTGACCAGTTCTCTCGAATGAAAACACATTTGATTAAGTTGCCTCATAATATATATATAATTAGTGTGCATTCATGGCCTACCATGCATTCGTGCATATATTTTAATGTATATTTGAACATATTCTTGGGATTTCAATCTCTCTCTCTCTCGATCATCTATATATCGTTGGTGGCCAAAAAACACACATATATATATATGCATGCAATTTATCCGTAAAGGCGCGGGTGCCTCAATAATATGTGTGCGCACTCGATCGATGATGATCCCTAAACCTTAAACAACCCTAAAACCTTAAATCAAAACCTAAACCCTAAACACCCTAAACACTAAACCTAAACCCTAGACCCTAACGTACCCTAACCCTAACCCTAACCTAAACCCTAGCCTAATCCTAAACCCCAATTAAACCTATTGTGAGCCACTTGACTTAATTGTGCATCGATCAAGCGGGTCATGGGTGCCTCGTGATCCTCTAATAAAATTAAATGTGACATGCATTAACCCTAAACCATATATATGTAACTAACCCTAGCTAATCAACCCTACTTAATTAAAACACATAACCCTAAACTATACTAGCTAGCTATAACCCGATCTAATAAAAACATACTCTATATATAGCAGCTAGCTAGCAAACAGTAGATTAACACCAATTAATATACGGGCTATATCGATCATGTTGTATAACATATCTCTTCAAATTCATTAATTAATTATATAATTATAGATGATAAATTAATTACTTGAACTTTGACAAGTTCTCTCGAATGGATACATTTGATTAAGTTGCCTCATAATATATATATAATTAGTGTGCATGCATGACCTACAATACATTCGTGCATATATTTTAATGTGTATTTGAACATCTTGAGGATTTCAATCTCTCTCTCTCTCGTCCATCTATATATCGTTGGTGGCCCAAACACACATATATACGCATGCACTTGATGCGTAAAGAGGCGCGAGTGCCTCTAATAATGTGTGTGTGCTCACTCGATCGATGATCCCTAAACAATAAGTAACCTAAAACCCTAAATCCTAATCCCTAAACCCTAAACACCTAAACACTAAACCCTAAACCCTAAACCTAACCTAATATCTACCTAGCTAACCCTAAGCCTAATTAAACCCCTGTATGGGCCAACGTCACTTAATGTCGTCGAAGAACAGCCCATGGGTCACCTACGCGGGTCCTCTAATTCAAATTAATTGTGCGTGCATTAACCTAAACCATATATATGTAACTAACCTAGCTAATTAACCCTACTTAATTAAAACACATAACCCTAAACTATACTAGATATAACTCGATCTAATAAAAACATGCTCTATATATAGCAGCTAGCTAGCAAACCGTAGATTAACACCAATCAAAATATACATGGCCTATATATATAGATCATGTTGTACTAACAATCCCTGAGATTCATTAATTTATTATATAATTATCGTGATAAATTAATTAACTTGAATTTGACAAGTTCTCTCGAATGAATGAAAACACATTGAAGTTAGTTTGCCTCATAATATATATAATTAGTGTGCATGCATAGCCTACCATGCATTCGGTCCATATATTTTAATGTATATTTGAACATATTCTTAGAGATTTCAATCTCTCTCTAGTCATCAATATATGGTTGGTGGCCAAAAAAACACACATATATATATATACATGCAATTTATACGTAAAGGCGCGAGTGCCTCTAATAATGTGTGTGTGCTCACTCGATCGATGATCCCTAACTAAACACTAAACCTTAAACCCTAAAATCCTAATCCCTAATCCCTAAACACCTAAACACCTAAACACTAAACCCTAGACCTAAACTAACCCTAACCCTAACCTAACCCTAAACCTAGCTAACCCTAAAGCCTAATTAAACCTATGTATAGGCCAACGACACTTAATTGTGTGCATCGAGCGGCCGGGGGTGCCTCGCGGTCCTCTAATTAAATTAAATGTGACATGCATTAACCCTAAACCATATATATGTAACTAACCCTAGCTAATCAACCCTACTTAATTAAACACATAACCCTAAACTATACTAGATATAACCCGATCTAATAAAAACATGCTATATATATATAGCAGCTAGCTAGCAAACCGTAGATTAACACCAATTAAAATATACATGGCCTATATCGATCATGTTGTATAACATATCCCTGAGATTCATTAATTAATTATATGATTATCGTGATAAATTAATTAACTTTAATTTTGACAAGTTCTCTCGAATGAAAACACATTTGATTAAGTTGCCTCATAATATATATATAATTTTAGTGTGCATGCATGGCCTACCGTGCATTCGTGCATATATTTTAATGTATATTTGAACATATTCTTGGGGATTTCAATCTCTCTCTCTCTCTCTCGCGATCATCTATATATAACGTTGGTGGCAAAAAAATACACATATATACGCATGCACTTTATGCGTAACGCGGGTGCCTCCAATAATGTGTGTGCGCACTCAATCGATGATCCCTAAACCTTAAACGTACAACCAAAAACCTAAATTAATTATCGATCTCCATGTGATTCATTAATTAAGTGCTATATATATATGATTATCGATGATAAATTAATTAGCTTGAATTACAAGTTCTCTCGTATGAAAACACATTTGATCAAGTTGCCTAGCTCATAATATATATATATATAATTAGTATGCATGGCCTACCATGCATTCGTGCATATATTTTGATATATATATTTGAACATGCATATTCTTGGGGATTTCAATCTCTCTCTCTCTCTCGATCATCTATATATATCGTTGTTGGTGGCAAAAAAATACACATATATATACGCATGCACTTTATGCGCAAGGGCGCGGGGTGCCTCTCTCTAATAATGTGTGACTCGATCGATGATCCTAAACCTTCAAACAACCTAAAACCTAATCTCGTCCCCTAAACCTAAACACCTAAACACACCTAAACCCTAGACCCTAAACACCATAAGCACCAAACCTAAACCACTAGACCCTAAACAAGTAAACATTAAACCTAAACCCTAAACACCCTAAACATAATTAAACCATAAACCCTAGACCCTAAACACTAAACCCCAAACCCTAGACCCTAAACGCGTAAACATAAACCCTAAACCTAAACACCTAAACACTAATTAAACCCTAAACCATAGACCCACTAGACCCTAAACCCTAGACCCTAAACCTAGACCTAAACACCCTAAACACCTAAACCCTAGACCCTCTAAACAGTAAACACTAAACCCTAAACCCTAGACCTAAACACACCGAAAACACTAAACCCTAAACCCGGCCTAGACCCTAAACGTACCCTATATATATAGGCCAACGGCACTTAATTGTGCATCAAGCGGGCCAGGGTTACTCATAGGTCCTCTAGTTAAATTAAATATGCCATGCATTAACCCTAAACCATATATATATAACTAACCCTAGCTAATCAAACCCTAGTTAATTAAAACACATAACCCTAAACTTTACTATATAACCTGATCTAATAAAAACATGCTCTATATATAGCATGCAGCTAGCTAGCTAACAGTAGATTAAAACCAATTAATATATACATGGCCTATATATAGATCATATGGTGTATAACATCTCCCTGAGATTTATTAATTAATTATATAATTATAGTGATAAATTAACTTCAATTTTGACAAGTTCTCTCGAATGAAAACACATTTGATTAAGTTTCCTCATATATATATATAATTAGTGTGCATGCATAGCCTACATGCATGTATTCGTGCATATATTTTAATATATATTTGAACATATTCTTGGGGGATTTCAATCTCTCTCTCTCGATCATCTATATGTCGTTGGTGGCCAAAAAACACACAAATATACGCATGCACTTTATGCGCAAAGGCGCGTGTGCCTCTAATAATGTGTGTGTAAGCACTCGATCGATGATCCCTAAACCTTAAATAACCCTAAAAACCCTAATCCTAATCCTAAACCCTAAACACCATAAACATTAAACCCTAAACCTAGACTAAGCCCTAACCTCCTAACCCTAAACCTAAACCTAATTAAACCTTATATATAGGCCAATGACACTTAATTGTGCATCAAGCGGGGCCGGGGGTGCCTCGCGGTCCTCTAATTAAATTAAAATGTGCCATGCATATATATGTGTTTTATTTGGGGATTTCACTCGCTCTCTCGTATGTAGCTCTCTCTACCTCTCTCTCTTTCTCTGTCTCTGTCTCTCTCTCTCTCTCTCTCTCTCTCTCTCGTTGGTGGCCAACAACACACACATGCACTTTGTGCGCAAAGACATGCGCCTCTAATAATGTGTTGATCTAGTTTTGATTAATCATAGCACACAAATAAAGAAGTTGTATTTGAATCCACACAACCTAATCTAAAACACATAACCCCTAACATGGCCTAATTAATTAACCCCTTCTCGATCTCTACCTAATTAGTGGAAATTGCACAAAATCAAAAGGGGTCCTTATGCATATCTGCTAGATTGTGATAAACTTTGCCACATATATATTTGGTGGATGGGTGCATCTTGGCATGTAAATAATTAGTGTTTGCAAATGGCGTTGTCAAAATTTATGTACAAATGATTTCTTTCCATCAAAAGTGCATAAAATGGGAGTTTTAATGAAGAAAGTACAAATAAAGCAGCTCAACATGCTTCCACACCCCGATTTTCACACGAAGTAGAGCATATTTAAAGGATAATTCCAGAGTTTTACTATTTTTCAAGCAACTTTGCTAATTTTCCCCCACTCACATGACTTTATGTCGATTTAACGAAAATATGGCGGATTTAAACTACATGGGCGGGATAGTTTGAATTGTGCGCACGGCGGCAAAAGGAACCGCCTATTCCTCAACCTTGTGCATGGCAAATTACACAATCAACTCCATTAAACGCCACCTACCGACCTTAATTATCACCCCGGCGGCCCGGCGCAGGACCCCACCCACCCGTACACAACTTATCCCCGTCAGTGTGACTTCCTCCCGTCAGTCCATGCGAAGAAAGAAGCTTCCCCTCCCACGTCATTCAACTATAAAGGGCCTTACTGGCCAGTCAAGTTGATCCTGGAAGAGCTATCTCTAAACAATCATGTATCGGGCAAGACAGCCTAACAATTTATATTTTCTTGATCTTGCTAAAAAATTAGTCGGTATGCTCGAACTAATTGGCACTTTATAGTTTTCAGCTCGTTTGTCATCGATCAATTTATTCATTTGCGTGGGCATATAAGTCGATTACGCCGATCAGTTAATTTCTTGAAATGCCATGGCGAGTTTTGTACACGATCTGTTTGCTAAAATGTCGATGGGCATATTTTGTTTTGTACTCGACATGATTTCTGAAATGCATAATCATGTAGTATAGTTTTGTACTCGATGGATATACATTTCCTACTTCGCCTTAAATTAATCACCAACCACTTTATCTCATAATTAAACAGATGGACAGAACTTGGATACTGCATGGACACTATGTTCCCCTTCATATATAAATGGTGTTCAACCCTTTATGGGGTTTATTAGAGCTCATGATGGTCACAACATGGACGTGTATTGCCCGCGCTGCACATGTATGAATGGTGAGAAGAGGCCTCACCCTGTAGTGGCAGATCATTTACACATTTTTGGGATGGACAGCACATATGTTAGGCGGGTTTAGCATGGTGAACCATATAATGATCCTTTAGCAGGAGAAGCAGATCTTGCTCACACTGTATGTGTGTTGGCATATGTAGTTAATTATTTATATTGATGTTGCCGCTGTTTCAATCAATAGTTTGCATTGTTGTGCAAGGTTACGACACTCAAATTTAACTTGTTGCGGATGGATGGACGGAAAGGAGAGAAAAAGCGCTTGCTTCGGGAACAGGTTTCAGCTCTGGGACATGTGTTGTGCCAGATGAGAAGGTAAATAAACGGCATTTGTTCAGGTTGCATCCCTTAGATGTTTGTCTAAGCGGTTGATGTACTAATTGCGAAGCATAGAGTTAAAGAGGTCTCTCAGTTTGATGGGAGATTTGAAGATGAATCTCAGTTTGATGCACTGTGGATGAGATGCGATGACAGGCCTTTCATAGGCCAGAGGTCCACCTTTTTGAGATTATCGATCTACGAAGGAGGCGTGGACCCAGTACACAGCTTTGCGAGTTGAAGTGGATGCACGCCCCGGAGATCATCACAAATCAGATGGTCTCAAGACCACCCATGCAGTGCACATGGATCTGATGCGTGTGAGCCTCTCATAGATGAAAGTCTGCCCCAGTTATCCGACCCTACGAGAAGGAGGCCGTGGGCCAAGTACACGGCTTTGCGTTGAAGAGGATGCACACCCGGAGATCATCAGGGGCGTCCCGGTAGTCTCGGGACCACCCAGCCGATGCAAAATGTTGAGCTACTTTATGATTTGTACTCTTATGTTCTGGTGCTGTAGTATGTTATGATTTATGTGTTTAGCTACGTTAAGCATTCGGTGGATGATCGCGTTGCAAAATTCGGCACACAATCGAGTTCATCGTATGAGTAGTAGCACAATTACTTCTACAACGATTCCTGCCGGCGCATTAGTTGGTAGCATGAAACACTTTCGGAGTACTCCCCTCGATTCATATTAATTAACTCAACTTTGTCTAGATATATGGATGTATCTAGATGCATTTGTTAACTAGACTAACAAACTTGAGTCAATTAATGAATCCGTGTAAACCGCCCAAGTCCTCGAGCAGCTAGTTTATTGACTCTGGACTCCAAGCCTCTCGCGGCAAGCTCGACGAAGCTTTGACCAGATCTTGGCCCATGAATTTTTTTGTGTGGCCGAGATAGCAAACGGCTGTTCTATCTCCCGGGATCTGACACGCGGTGAGCTTGCACAGTTTGCCAGAGCACTCGTGAACTTCCTCTTCGAGCGCCTCAGCCGGCTGCTGCGAACGACACGGTGCCTCGAGGTGGGTGGACGAAATTCTGGATCTCGGGGCGGGTGGTCCGCATCGTCCAGGGAACGATCTCCGGCGGGTTAACGAGGACATGCATGGCGGCCGGGGGATTTGTTTTTGTTTTTTGGTTTGAGCTTGGGATTTGGGTTTTCGGATAGGGGAGGAGGAACCGGGAAGAGGAAGAACAGGCCGTGCTTGGCGCGATGGCGGTGTGCTTGAATTTGAATTTTGTGAAATGTTTCTGCTCCCTTCTAGATCGGGGTTTCTGTGACGCCAATGCGTCCCGCGGGCAACTTCAAGTAAATTTGGGGTGCCACACTATGGGCCCTAGTTTAAGTGAGACATGTGTGACTAGTCATAGAGTAAGTTCTTGTGTAATAAAATATCATGCCTCTCCCTTTATGTAGCACCCTTCTCTCCAGTCGAGTGCCGATTGCCGATGGATGCAAGCCGCTAGCTCGATCCCCTCCTTCCGCCTCCACCGTCCAGGCATCCAGCTTGGAGGGGCAAGCTGCATCTAGCCCAAGCGGATTAGGTAGGACTATTAATGTTCTCTCCTTTCTCGAGATCGGTTCTTTTTTCCTCTCCTCGATATCTTGCGCATCTCTTTCCTATCGAAGGGTGTCTTTACGGTCACCCTCGAGCTGGGAGTGATTGATGGGGGGGGGGGGGGGGGGGCTACCTTTGCTTGGATTGGGGTGTTCTTCCTTTTTTTGTCGACATTTGCAACCTTTGTAGTTTCTGCTGATCCTCACTGTATCTTTTGTCGGCTTGTACAGGAAAGGTAAGACCTCGGCGGTGGGGGCAATGGAGCGTAAGGCCACCACGCATGTGGGCAGTTGGCTGAGCCTGAGCTGCCCAGCCCCGCGAAGCAGGTACTCCGTTTGCTTATCCACTCTTTACCTTTTAAGTGTCTCTCTGGTCTCTGCATCCTCAATCCGTTCCTGTTCTGGAATATGCTTAAAGTAGCACATGTCTTCATCTGTTTGTCGTAAAGTCTCTGTGACACCATGCTCTATATTCTCTGTATCAGGTTGGTACCTCCAGTTCCCGTCTTTGAGGCTATAAGTGAGAATAGCGCCTAACTGCGGGGAGCATGGCACGTCACAAACACAAGAAGCGAGGAAATACCCTTTCTTAGAAATTTGAGCGAGGGACACGCCCGAAGTGGTACAACCAACTTACCATGATGTAGTCTGAATCTGTTAACACCCTCGAGATCCAAATTAATTGACTCAACTATCTGTAGATACGGATGTATCTAGATGTGTTTTAGCTCTAGATACTACGCCTCCATCCCAAAGCTTTGGGCTTATATTATTTTAGAAAGTCAAACTATACCATGTTTGACTAAGCATCAAAAATCGGTAACATGCAAAATACAAAATTAATATCATTAAATGAATAATAAAATATATTTTCCTACGGTATCTACACAGTATTATATTTGTTGATAGAATGTTCTAAAATTTTGGTCAAACTTTGCTTGTTTTTATTTCTCAAAAATAAATAAGGCTTAAGCTTTTGGATGGTGGTAGTACATTCATATCTAGACAAAGCTGAGTTAACTAGTTTTTGTTGTCTGTCCATAGCTAGTGTTCACGCTGCAAAAGGCTAAGAGCATCCACTATATGCATCAGTCTATCTCATACGGTAATTCAATATCACTGCTGAGGTTTGCCTTTTGTTTTGCTATTCATATGCGGACTGAAACTTTAGAGGGCCTTTACTCAAAAGGAAGATCAAAACTGCGGCTGATCAGGCTGCTAGTATGTTGATGCCGCCCCCATCTTCTAAATGCCTCTACAAGCACAAGGCCACGCACCAGCTAGGTGGTGATCTTTTAATGAATATGGTATATTTTCTTAATCCACAAAACATGCCTTGATTTTTCTCTGTTTATTGTCGGTTTTTCTATGCTTGCCAAAAGTTTACAACAACAACAACAACAACCAAGCCTTTCAGTCCCAAACAAGTTGGGGTAGGCTAGAGTTGAAACACATAAGATCTCGAAGCCAAAAGTTTAGAAACACCAAATTCGTTTGCTTACAATCATCATACAGTAATGTTCATCTACTCCAGTTCCCCTAACCCAACATAAAATGATGTTAATTACGATTTTAGATTAAAAGAGCACCATTAGGCGCTGTTAATTACGACTTTGAGATTAAAATGTCATTTGCAATTATTAATTACAATTTTGAGACAATTGGTTAGTTTAACATCGATCTTCTGCTCTCCATTTTCCCAACCGAACAAAAATGTAACCATTCCATTCACAAAATGGAACCATTCCACATTCCATTCCACTGACATTTGAGCAAGACACACCCCTTGCATTATTTATTGTCCATACACGGCCTTACCCTTCCACTTACATCTAGCACTATATGCATCGATGCAGTCTCGAGTCATTCAATATCACTGAGATGCATTCCCATTCTTATGCGAAATTTGACTGCTAGCCTTTACTCAAGTGGATGCAAAATGAGGCTGCTGTGAGGACGATGGCACCATCTTCCAAAAACCTCTACAAGCACGAGGCCATGGGCAGTGGGTAGTGACCTTTTAATGAATGCGGGCATATTTTCTTAATCCACATACATGATTTCATTATTATATGTTTTAATTATTGTTGGCTTTGTCTAATGCTTACCAATAGTTTAGAAAATGCGTTTGCTTACAATCATCATACACTAATTTTTCACTTTTAAGTCTGTCTCATCCAGTATATTTGTTGATTTCCATTAGCTTCTTTGTAATCATTTGCATTGTTGTCTGGCTGTTCTCTATGCCCAACCCTATTCTTCCACTTACACCCCGCACTATTTCATCCGGTCTATCTCATAAGATTTATTAAATATCGATGATGAGTTATTTGCTATTCATATGCGAGATGAAACTTACGTTCCTCTACTCCGTGGATAAAAAATGATCACGATGAAGTGCTTGACAGAGAACGATGGTCTTTGCCACCATCTTCGAAAACCTCCTCAAGCACGGAGCCACGGAGCCGAGGCTGGGTGAGCCACCCTTTTCGAGTAAGCAGGTATATTTTCTTAATCCTCATACATGATTTGATTTTTTAACATTTTGTGCCGCTTTGTCTAATGCGTACCAATAGTTCAGAAACACACACACCTATTCTTCCACTTACACGACCCACTATATGCATCGGTGTCTCATAGATTCATTTTATATATCAATGCTGATGTCTGTTGCTCTTGATTTTATGTCTGTTGTGCTAAGCCTTCATTGGTCAAGGATTGCAAGCTGTTGCGACAAGAACAGCTGCAGGAGGCTGCCTGAAGTTAGCATCGGCCCATACGGATGCTTATATAGCTCAAGTCAAGATCGGCAGGCGTAACCATCCAAGGGTTCGGGTATATTTTCTTAAGCCACATATACATGCCATGATTTATGTATGATATTATCACTGGGCTCTGTCTAATGCTCTTTGGAATTCGGAAACACCAAATTAGCATGCTTATATTCATCATACACTAATTTTTTTCTTCTGTTCGGTTTGTAACATAGTGTTATGCACTTGCTTGTCAACATTTGCATTGCTACGAACTATGCACTTTACACAACTAATTCTTCCACTTACGTTCCGCGCTACGCACCAGTAGTACCTCCATGTTTCCTTCACCATCCCGATCTCTTGAGAGCGGGAATGTGGCGGGCCCATGTACATACCCGCATATAACACCTCCTATAGCTCTATCTACCTTTCTAATGCTCCTTCACAGAGTTACAGGTATGTATTCTCGGTGGTTTAGCATGAATTGGCATATAGTAAAGTCTTGTTTTTAGTCTTCCTGCTTCTTACATTTGTATCAATTTTCACATGCAGACTGTGCCTTGTGAACTTCGTCCAATGATTAACCAGATGTGTCTGAAGGATCTTTCCGTATGCATGGCAATGGCAAATTGATGAACACCTACACGGTCTATGAGTTGTATGTCTCAAGACGCAGGCCATCACATATTTGTATGGACATGATTGGGGAAAGTTTGCTTTTGACTACGGTCTGAAGAAGGGCGGCGAGCTGAGGATCAGAAACTCAAACGGGCAGATATACGTAACTGCTTACAGAGTTGGAGACACTTCCAAATATATAATATGTAACTTTTTTTCTACTCATATCTTTTGATAACTGCATTCTGAGCATTTTCTAAACCATTCCCTCCGTTCTAGCTTGCTGGGTTTAACATGATCAAGGCTGCGAGATCCCCGATGGAGCAGGCCCAGGATGTCACAAAGGAGCAACCACACCGGCAGGCCACCGACTTCCCACTCTCTGCATGACCAGGTTCTGTGCGACTCAGGTTTGCGCATCTACCCAGCGGTCCACCATCAGCATTGGTTCTGCCTTAGAGGCCCCATACCTACACATGCCCGTGAGCTCTTGCATCATTGCCCAGTTTCCTCTAGGCCCCTTATAGTTCTTGCACCTTGTGAGTCTCTGCCCATGACCATAGAGTTTCTCTGAAGCCCCCGCCGTTCACATGCACCGCCGACGGTCTCCTGCATCGACACCGGCTCGTGTACCAGCCCAGGGCTCATGCACCTGCCCCGGCCAGATCACCGAGGTCTCAGCTCATTGTTGTGGCCACCCGTGTGGTGACCAGGACGCATCTGAAGGCTATGTTCGTGAGTATATGACAGCATAACTGCTCTTATCTTGATCTCTTCTCTGCTCAAAGTCTCACATGGTTCAGTGCATTGGTGCCATTGACTAATTTTTGGTGGTATCTCTTGCTTTGAATCAGAAATTGCCTAAAAGTATCTCCAAGGATCTCAATGCTGGCCGAAGAGGCAAGATATCCCTCGTCATGGAGAGTGAAGGTCTCACCGTGGAGGGCCGGTACTCTGTCAGTCCCACAGATGGCCGCTTGGCTGTTACTTCCAGGTGGAAAAAGTTCATTGACAGTGCCAAACTTCGCATTGGATCAAAGTTGAAGGTCAAGATCTTTCGATGCCGCTGTGACATGCTGGTCATAAAGTTCGCGGTTGTCTAGTTCTGTTGTCCCATGAGCCCTTAGCAAATGCATTTGTAGTTATACTTATATAAGGTTATCTTATCTGAACTGCTAATTATTGTATGGGTGGTAAAAATCTGGCAAGCTTTTGCTCTTAGCAAGTATGTATGTATGATCAGCTATTATGATAACTAATGTTTGTGTTCATCTTAATTTGCATTTCCGTTTTAGAAAAAAACTTAATTTCTATTTTGGCTGACTTGTTAGAGAACTATCAGATTGAACCCACAACATGATTCATATAGATTCATTACACCGAGCCACATGTCTTGACAACACGATACACTACTTAATTAGTGCAAGAAGGCTTACCTGAGCTGCCTGGACCATGGCAGATTCGAATCCACCTTATCTATCTAGAAATACAACCTTGGGAAAGAGAGGATTTGCGGTAATAGGGAAGCTGACATTGGGGACCCATGAGTCAGCGCGGCGTCAACGTTTTAAAGGTGGCGAGGAGATCGAAAGAAAAAAATAAGTAGAATCAGTTGGTAAACAAATTCAAGAAAAGAAACATTTACCTTTACGAGAGGATGACATGCGGGACCCATGAGGCAGCGGCATCCTCAACTATTTCAAGACGGCGCAGGGGATCAAAATAAAAAAGGAAATAGCGAGAAATTAATTAGGGTCAAAAATAAAAATCCATCAAAGGAAACTTTATTGTTCATAGAGGATGACATGTGGGACCGACTTGCAAGGCTGCGTCGTCATCGTTTCAAAGGGCGAGGATCAAAGAAAAAGGAAAAATAGCCAGAAATTAGAGGAAAAAAATAAATCAACAAAGAAAACTTTTATTGTTCATAGAGGATGACATACGGGACCGCAGAGCACCTTCCTCAACGTTTCAAAGTCGGCATGAGATTGAAAGAAAAGTCAAGTGACATAATATCCGGGAGCCAAAAATAATCCAAGAAAAGAGAAACTTTATTGTACATAGAGGATGACATGCGGGTCCCATTTTGCTGGCGACGGTCTAGCGCTTCCAGGCGGCACAGGACCGAAGAAAAATGATAGCGAAATCGAGTGTGAAAAAATCCAAGAAAAGAAAGATTTCAATTGGGCATGTCTGGACATCGGGCCCATTGAACTATCTCTTTGGGTCTTTTGACTCATTACAATTTCAACCTCCAAAACAGGAAGATCGGATTTTCTCAAAAAAAAAAAAACAGGAGAGAATGCTAGCCGCAAAAACAAAAAACAAGGAGATTCAACATATAAATTTGTTTATGTAGATATAAAGATTTAATTTATCCGTTTGCAATAGCTCAGAGCGAAATACAACGTTTATTGTCTGCAAAATAAAAATATCACATGTTTCTTGTACGGGGAGGCTGACATCGGGGACCCATGAGCCAACAGCGGAGTCAACGTTTCAAAGGCGGCAGGGGATCGAAAATAAAAAAAGCCAAAAATCAGTTGGTAAAAAAATACAAGAAAAGAAAACATTTATCGTTCTGAGAGGATGACATGCGGGACCCATGAGGCAGCGGCATCCTCAACGTTTCAAAGTCGGCATGAGATCGAAAGAAAAAGGCAAGTGACATAATATCAGGAGCCAAAATAATCCAAGAAAAAGAAACTTTATTGTACATAGAGGATGACATGCGGGTCCCATTTTGTAGCAGCGGTCTCAACGTTTCCAAGGCAGCACAGGACCAAAAGAAAAATGAGGCAGCAGCATTCTCAACAATTCCAAGGCGGCAGGGGATCAAAAAAAAAATAAAGGAAATAGCCAGAAATTAGTAAATCCACCAAAGGAAACTTTTATTGTTCATAGAGGATGACATGTGGGACCGACCTGCCAACATCGTCCTCATCATTTCAAAGGGGCGGGGGATCAAAAGAAAAAGGCAAATAGCCAGAAATTAGGGGTAAAAAATAACTCCAATAAAGGAAACTTTTATTGTTCGTAGAGGATGACATGCGGGACCCATGAGCTGGCTTACTCAACGTTTCAAAGGCGACACGAGATCGAAAGAGAAAAAGGCAAGTGACCAAATATCAGGAGCCAAAAATAATCCAAGATTTATTGTACATAGAGGATGACATGTGGGTCCCACATTTTTGCAGCAGCGGTCTCAATGTTTGTAATGCGGCAGGATCAAAAGAAAAGAAAGTAGCTAGTAATTAGGGGTGAAAAAAATCCAGAAAAGAAAGTTGATGGACATAGAGGATGACATGCGGGTCCCTTGAACAGCAGCTTACTCAACGTTTCAAAGGGGCGAGGATCAAAAGAAAAAGGCAAACCAAAAATCAGAGGGTGAAAAAACCAAAAAAGGAAACTTTTATAGCACACAGAGGATGACATGCGGGTCCCATGAGCCAGCGGGTTCCTCAACGTTTTAAACGTGGCATGAGATCGAAAGAAAAAGGCAAGTGACCAAATATGAGGTGCCAAAAAAACTCCAGAAAAGAAAGTTGATTGCTCATAGAGGATGACATGGGCCCATTTGGCTGCAGCGGTCTCACCGTTTGAGGAGGCGGCAGGGGATCGAAAGAAAAAGTCAAGTGACCAAATATGATGTGCCAAAATAATCCAAAAAATGAAAGTTTTATAGTACATAGAGGAGACATGTGGGTCCCATTTTGCAGCAGCGGTATCACTGTTTGAGAGGCAGCAGGGGATCGAAAAGAAAAAGTCAAGTTACAAAATATAAGGTGCAAAAAAAATCCAAGAAAGAAAAGTTTTATAGTACATAGAGTATAGTGGATGACATGCGGGTCCCATTTAGCAGCAGCGGTATCACTGTTTTGAGAGGCAGCAGGGGATCGAAGAAAAAGTCAAGTGACCAAATATGGGGGTTAAAAAAAATCCAAGAAAAGAAAGAGGTTTATAGTACATAGAGGATGACATGCGGGTCCATTTAGCAGCAGCGGTATCACTGTTTGAGAGGCAGCAGAGGTGATCGAAAGAAAAAGTCAAGTGACCAAATATGAGGTGCCAAAAAAATCCAAGAAAAGAAAGTTTTATAGTACATAGAGGATGACATGCGGGTCCCATTTAGCAGCAGCGGTATCACCATTTGAGAGGCGGCAGGGGATCAAAAGAAAAAGGCAAGTGACCAAATATGAGGTGCCAAAAATAATCAAAGAAAAGAAAGTTTTATAGTACATAGAGGATGACATGCGGGTCCCATTTAGCAGCAGCAGTATCACCATTTGAGAGGCGGCAGGGGATCGAAAGAAAAAGGCAAGTGAGGCCAAATTTGAGGTGCCAAAAAAACTCCAAGAAAAGAAAGTTGATTGCACATAGAGGAAGACATGCGGGTCCCATTTAGCAGCAGCGGTCTCAACGTTTCCAAGGCGGCAAGGGATCAAAAGAAAAAGGAAGTAGCCAGAAATCAGGGGTAAAAAAAATCCAAGAATAGAAAGAATTTTGGTTCATAGAGGATGACATACGGGACCGCGGTCCTCCATCGTAAACGGCTCGATCGGAGAACGTTGAACGAGATGGCGCGATCTAGAAAAAAAACAATGCCAGAGAGGCTGACATCTGGGCCCTACATCCCTCGGCGGTGCGGATTTGCGTTGACTCGGCCGGCGAACCCGAAATTTGATGTACCACGTCCCGGGCCACCATGCGCGACTTGGCTGCTTTCGTCGGGCTAGGTGGCCTCAAAAACAAGAAAAAAAGTTTTGTTAACATGCACCACGGAGGGACCAAAAATCGTCGGCCGATGGTACACCAGCAGCCACGGCGC